>WEIS01078373.1:0-18588 GCA_013389965.1 Todus mexicanus | reverse complement strand
GAGCTGCAGGGCTGTGGCTGCTGGGCACGAACAGCACTCACAGAACAGAAGATTATCCGCAAGAGGAACAGGCGTGTGTCGGCGCTCCTGCCAACACAAGGAGTTCGACGTGCTTCACCATTTTGCTCTTCTATGTTAGCATGCATGGAAAATCTCATTAACAGGCTGGCTTCACCATCAACTTCTCCTGCGCACTCCTGTGCAACTTGGGAAGCCTCCGGGGTTTCCATCTCAGAGGTACCGCTGCTGCTGCCTACTTTGGGGGCTAAGAAAGCTGCTGTAGCTCCCATGCAAGGAGAGCTATTAAAAAGCAGCATTTTGTCTATGTAATTACGGCGGCTCTTGCACAAAGGAAAAAAAAAAAAAAGAGACTTTTCATTTCATGACAGATGTTCTTCAAGTCTTTCCAACAGAGCCATAACCACTTACGAAAACTGGCGTGTTTGAACCATACACAACACACGTACGCCGGGCGTGCACTATTGTGGCAACACCGACTCTTACATCCATAAACTCAGTGGAATGGAATCGCCCAGGCAGTTGGCAAATGCAGGCAGGAGGGCAGAGAAGAGAAAGTTTCTGTTTTGTTGTTAGCAGATTGGGTTTTTTCTTTAAAAAAACCCAAAAAAAACAAAAACCAAAAACAACTCGCAAAAAACCTACTCCAAAAAACCACGAGCAGAAAGCAGGAAAGGGATGAAGTACTTCTATTGACAAAGGCCAAAATCCCATCTATTTATATTAGAGGCACACAAAAACCGCAACAGAGCGGTGCTCAAAAGCTTTAAAAGAAAATGCACCTACTTTCTTAATGCCCTTAGAAAATAATAATAAAACCCCCCTATCAATATTCGCTTTCTGAAATGGTGTAAAAAAAGAACTGCATCAATCATTAAACAGTTAAATGAAGGCAGTATGACAGTCACTATTGTTCTCGTGAAGCACACTTGTCTTTTGCCGAGCAGCTGCCAGATCCTATTAGATGTATAAAAAGAGGACTTTTCTAACCGAGTAGGGATGGTATAAGCTATTGAAAACAGCAGACAAAAGCCCACTTTTGCAGACTATTCAAGCCTTGTATAACATCTGTCCAAAATCAATTTTTGACCTAATGTTACTTTCATTAAGTAACAGACTTTAGCTCCAATGCAATTTGTTTTCTAGGATAAAACTGTACCCTAAGCATTATTACGTGGGAAACGGCACAGAGGAAGCACAAGATCTTATTTAAGAAACACGAGAACTGAATTTGCTTAATTGTTTTGACACCTTAAGTATTATAATAGAGAAACTACTTTCCATTTATTTGAATGCTTGTGAATTCTTGAAGTTGGCAGAGCAGCCAGCAACGCGCTGGGTTTATTATGACTAAGATTTACTGAAGATAAAGGAGGATCTTTGGGAATTACATTAAAGCTGACAAACGCACAAAACTTCTGAATTCTTCACCAGAAATAAAGTACCCCAAGCATTAACGACAGCTGTTGAAACTGTCCACTCTTGACAGCTAAGGCTTTTTTTTATTTCCACGCATTTTAAATGACGAGGAAGTTGATTCATGAATTTGATTTTAAACAAACTGTTAAGAAACGTTTCCACTTACCCAAAGGGTCTCTGAATGAAGGCTGGATGTAGCTGCTGCACACCTATGGTAAAACCTTAAAAAACATTCAGAAAAGAAGAAATATTAATGAATGGTGTTCATTGTACCATTCAACTCATAAGATATATATGCCTAATTCCACCTAAATCACATGTACTTGCATTTTATCTGTGATGCGTGCAAGCAAATTCAGAGCCCCACTTAGAAGCAAGTGAATTTTAATGCGTGTATATGACAGGCATGAGGACCAGATGGGAATTCAGACTGAAGAAGAGTGTGAAAGTGCTGTTACTGAACAGACAGCAGCGTAGAATGCTTTAGTTTAGACACAGGGTACGGTGGTCAGTAAATGAAAGGGAAGAATGATGAAATGGATCTTATTGTTAATACCCATGTAACAAAGAGGGCAATAGAAAAACTGATTAGCCATGGGAGAAAACAGTTTTAACTCAGTTATATGAACTTAGGTGTGTAACAGGGACGAGTAAGAAGATACAGAAGAGAGGTAACTGGGCTACACCGTGTCCCCAGGCAACAATCAGAACTGTGAGGGATACGCATGTGTCGCCAGATCAGGTGAATCCAGCCTCAATAGCTTCCTCATCTTACAAGTTATTCTAAGAAGAGCAAGAGCCGGGATGCCTCACCAGTTTGAATGCTCCTTGGTTTTGCTCCCAAATACGCCAAGTTCACATTCGCCTTCCTGCCATCGATGATGGGGTTGGGGTCTTTGCAGGCTCTTTCAGCTGCAGCTCGGTCAGCCATGGTCACCTGCAACGAAGCCCAGCCCTGGCTGTAGCCACAGCGCTCCAGCAAACGCTCCAGCAACAGGCACCGAGCGGAGTTCGATTTATCCTTCTATTTTGAACCGGGAGCTGAACTCCGCTCCGCGCCCATGGGAAGGGCTCCTGGGGACTCGACAGAGAAGAAAGAGGCTCCCCCCTCGCCCAGTGGCTCTGTTGGGCTGTGGCCAGCTGCCTGCCCTCCCTCCCTCGCCTTTCCACCGCCTCCCCAAGGCTTTTGTCACAAGTTGGCGGAGCCGGTCCCGGGGAACGCGGCGGCCCCGGGGCGAGGAGGTGCTGGAAGGGACGGCCCCGGGGGGCGGGGGGTGGCTCCTTTCGGCACCCCCAGCCCAGCCTTTGTCCTGGCCCAGCCGCGGAGCAGCGGCAGCACCGAGCCGCTGGGCAAGGGGGGTCCGGCAGCCCCGGGGGCTCCGCTGCTGCCCCCCAGCTCCGAGCAGGGGTAAAGGGGGGTCTGGGGCAGCCCCAGCGCCCGGCCCGTCGGGAANCGCCCCGCCCCGCCCCGCGCAGGGCCGCTCGGGGCCCGTAGTCCTGGGGGTCCCTCCCGGCCGCCCCCTTTGTGCCTCCCCCACCCCTCAGGGAATGTCCCGCCGGCTGCAGAGCCGCGGCCGGGCGGGCACGGCAGCCCTGCGGTCATCGGGACCCTCGCTGCGGCCTGCCCGCCCCTGGGGTCCCCCCGTGGGCAGCGCCCCCCAGCCCGGCCCGGACTACAAATCCCGGCGGCTCCCGGGGAGCAGCGGCGAACCCCGCGGGGGCCGGAGGGGGGAGGCGAAGGGGCTGCTCCCGCCGGAGCCCGCCACAGAAAACCGCCTCGAGAGAGGGTTGGTGTCAGCCCCTCCTTCCCCTCTGTTCAGTTGCACGATAATCGCAACCGCAAGTGGTTAATCCCCCCGGCAGGTTCGGATGCGGGGACAAAGCCCCCGAGCAGCTCGGCGGCCTTCGTGGCACGCAGGGGGCAAAGGCACATTAAGAAGCCAGGGAAGGAGGAAGGGATGGTCTTGAACAAAGTCAACGAGGAAGGAGAACCTGGGGGTTTAAACACTGAGCAGAGGTCTGAAAGTATCTTGAAGCAGGCTCCTAAGCTTCCTGCTTCTCCTCTGGACTCGTGGACAACAGCTCCCCGCAGCCTGCCTCTGGGACAGGGATGCGTTATTCCCATTTTCACTCATAATCAGCGATGGGGTTACCCTCCACTTTAGTGTTTTGTTCCCCCTTTGTCTCCCTTTTGTGTTTTGTTGGGCAGATCTTACAAGGGAGGCTGTGAAATGCCACTGCCTGTGGTCTGACTTACAGTTTTCAGCCCTAATCTGGAAAAGCCATGAGTCAAAGCTGGGAGTATCGTTACTGTAGTGCAGCCCAATATTCCGTTCATGTACCCCAACGTTTGTAACTGCAGGAATACAAGAGCTGAAAAGCTACTCAGTGCCTCAAACCCCACCTTTGGACAGCACTCCAATGGTTCCTCCCCTCCAACACACGTTAGAGCCTGAGGTGTGGGAGGGGGTTCTAGAAATAATTTTTCATTCACAGTTTCCATCACTTAGATATTCACCAGCCAGAACCTCAAGAACTGCCCCTGTGCCTCAGGTTTCTCTTGCCTCTACAGGGTTACCATTTTGCAGAGAAAGAGAGAAGGTTTTTTTGCCATATGATAAACGCAGAGGCAATGTTTTAGCAGAAAAAGCCAGTGAAGTTGTAAATCACTGTCTCCTTTGGTTTCTATACAGCAGGTTCAGACTCTACAGACATTTTTCTTTTAGGGAGCCCGCAGAGGAAAGCCAGTTATTTCAAGGGAAAGGAATGCATTAATATCTGCACTCCGTAGTTATTCATTAATATTTTTCTTGCACTGCTTCTATAATTCTAAGCACCCTATGCTTCATAAAAGAAAGAGAGAAAAAAAATGCCAAGGAAAGCCATTAAGTTTTTCATTCCTAAAGTACCAGACTTCAGGACTAGGACACATTTCCAACTGGAAGAAAGATGGAGCTGGGCCAGCAGCACCCAACATCGCTGCAACATGAACAGCCTTCTGCAAAAGGGCCGGTCACGTGGGAGTCCTCAGAGCCTTTGTGTTTTACGCAGTGATGGGTGGATTCGCGGCCACCAGCTGTCCCTGGTCCATCCCAGCAGCAAGCCCAGAATACACCTTTGGGGTCGGAACACTGCCAGAGGCCGGGGCCTCTCCACCACTGAGTCATACCCCTTCTGTCTGCATGACTTCCACCACAAACTGCACATCAGCTGCTTCCTGGGCCGCCCGAGCTAATGACAACCCAGTTGGCATTCAGTCGCTGTCCCTTTACAGAGCTTCATTCTGCTCCAAATGATGGCAAAGATTCAAATCAGCCAAACAGCTCCAGCTCCTCTGCGAGGAAGGCAAGAGAGTTCTCAAAAGCTACCAGAAGTATCTCTGTTCTCGATGCTTGCACTGGTCAGGGAAAGAAAAATATCACGTTGTTGATTTTTTTTTTTTCCCTCTTCAAGACACGAGCCCCGCATCTCTCAAAGGAGGATCCCAGTTCCTCTTCTCTCCTAGGGGCAGGAACAGATCTTCTCTTACAGGCAGAACAGAACAAGAAAGAAATTAGGTTGAAACCGGTGCTTGGTGCACAACCCCCCCCCAGCACCGCCTGCGTGGCGGGGGGTGGGGTGTATGTGGGTTGTGTGTCTGTGTGCATTTGTTTTGCCACAGCCGGGAAAGCCGGACGGGAAATGAAATCTCATGTCTCATGGTACAGCTATTACAGGCACAGGGTCTAATGAGCTGTTACCACAAACACAGCAGCAAAGAGAAGAGCAAGAGAGGAAAGGTAACTTTGTGGGAGTTAATTTTTTTATAAAGCTTTTTCCCCCTCGTTCTCGTGACAAGCAATTATCCTCCCCAAAACACTGACGGATTAAATCCAGCCANGTAAGGGGGGGTCTGGGGCAGCCCCAGCGCCCGGCCCGTCGGGAAACGGAGCGGGACTGGGACACACGGACAGACACACGGACACACAGACACACTTACAAAGCCGTATCCCCGGGATTTGCCGGTCTGCCGGTCGGTGATCACCACCGCCTCCTCGATGTCCCCGAAGACCTCGAAGTACTTCCTGAGGGAGGAGTCGGTGGTGTGGTAGGGCAGCCCCCCGACGAAGATCTTGGTGAAGGTGGTGTCCTTCTGCACGGTGTGCATGATGCCCGGGCGCCTGCCGGCATCCACCCCGCAACAAACACCCCGCAACACACGCCGCCCGCCNGCAGAGGTCTGAAAGTATCTTGAAGCAGGCTCCTAAGCTTCCTGCTTCTCCTCTGGACTCGTGGACAACAGCTCCCCGCAGCCTGCCTCTGGGACAGGGATGCGTTATTCCCATTTTCACTCATAATCAGCGATGGGGTTACCCTCCACTTTAGTGTTTTGTTCCCCCTTTGTCTCCCTTTTGTGTTTTGTTGGGCAGATCTTACAAGGGAGGCTGTGAAATGCCACTGCCTGTGGTCTGACTTACAGTTTTCAGCCCTAATCTGGAAAAGCCATGAGTCAAAGCTGGGAGTATCGTTACTGTAGTGCAGCCCAATATTCCGTTCATGTACCCCAACGTTTGTAACTGCAGGAATACAAGAGCTGAAAAGCTACTCAGTGCCTCAAACCCCACCTTTGGACAGCACTCCAATGGTTCCTCCCCTCCAACACACGTTAGAGCCTGAGGTGTGGGAGGGGGTTCTAGAAATAATTTTTCATTCACAGTTTCCATCACTTAGATATTCACCAGCCAGAACCTCAAGAACTGCCCCTGTGCCTCAGGTTTCTCTTGCCTCTACAGGGTTACCATTTTGCAGAGAAAGAGAGAAGGTTTTTTTGCCATATGATAAACGCAGAGGCAATGTTTTAGCAGAAAAAGCCAGTGAAGTTGTAAATCACTGTCTCCTTTGGTTTCTATACAGCAGGTTCAGACTCTACAGACATTTTTCTTTTAGGGAGCCCGCAGAGGAAAGCCAGTTATTTCAAGGGAAAGGAATGCATTAATATCTGCACTCCGTAGTTATTCATTAATATTTTTCTTGCACTGCTTCTATAATTCTAAGCACCCTATGCTTCATAAAAGAAAGAGAGAAAAAAAATGCCAAGGAAAGCCATTAAGTTTTTCATTCCTAAAGTACCAGACTTCAGGACTAGGACACATTTCCAACTGGAAGAAAGATGGAGCTGGGCCAGCAGCACCCAACATCGCTGCAACATGAACAGCCTTCTGCAAAAGGGCCGGTCACGTGGGAGTCCTCAGAGCCTTTGTGTTTTACGCAGTGATGGGTGGATTCGCGGCCACCAGCTGTCCCTGGTCCATCCCAGCAGCAAGCCCAGAATACACCTTTGGGGTCGGAACACTGCCAGAGGCCGGGGCCTCTCCACCACTGAGTCATACCCCTTCTGTCTGCATGACTTCCACCACAAACTGCACATCAGCTGCTTCCTGGGCCGCCCGAGCTAATGACAACCCAGTTGGCATTCAGTCGCTGTCCCTTTACAGAGCTTCATTCTGCTCCAAATGATGGCAAAGATTCAAATCAGCCAAACAGCTCCAGCTCCTCTGCGAGGAAGGCAAGAGAGTTCTCAAAAGCTACCAGAAGTATCTCTGTTCTCGATGCTTGCACTGGTCAGGGAAAGAAAAATATCACGTTGTTGATTTTTTTTTTTTCCCTCTTCAAGACACGAGCCCCGCATCTCTCAAAGGAGGATCCCAGTTCCTCTTCTCTCCTAGGGGCAGGAACAGATCTTCTCTTACAGGCAGAACAGAACAAGAAAGAAATTAGGTTGAAACCGGTGCTTGGTGCACAACCCCCCCCCAGCACCGCCTGCGTGGNCCCTCTTCAAGACACGAGCCCCGCATCTCTCAAAGGAGGATCCCAGTTCCTCTTCTCTCCTAGGGGCAGGAACAGATCTTCTCTTACAGGCAGAACAGAACAAGAAACAAATTAGGTTGAAAACGGTGCTTGCTGCACAAACCCCCCCCAGCACCGCCTGCGTGGCGGGGGGTGGGGTGTATGTGGGTTGTGTGTCTGTGTGCATTTGTTTTGCCACAGCCGGGAAAGCCGGATGGGAAATGAAATCTCATGTCTCATGGTACAGCTATTACAGGCACAGGGTCTAATGAGCTGTTACCACAAACACAGCAGCAAAGAGAAGAGCAAGAGAGGAAAGGTAACTTTGTGGGAGTTAATTTTTTTATAAAGCTTTTTCCCCCTCGTTCTCGTGACAAGCAATTATCCTCCCCAAAACACTGACGGATTAAATCCAGCCATCAGAACAAACCTGCAGGAGCTTGGCAGAGCTAGTTTGCCGACACTTCCTACAATGAGAAGAGCACCTGAGAAGAGAATGTTTCAAGTTTCTCTGGTCAAAGAGGGCTCCTGCAGAGACAGGCGGATCTCGAAGCACCAAGCTGCCTTGGGGAATGCTGGACAATGCTCAGCACAAATCTGAGAGCAGAACACAAGCAAGAAGGGGAACACTTATCTGATACGTGCTACCGTAGGGCTGTATTTAGTTCTTTGTAGTTATTAAGAAATAAAACTACACTGGTCAGTCAATGAGGAGGCTTGGAGGAAAGCCATCTTGAGCAGCAAGGCACAGACATCCCTATTCTTAATGGATAGGATTTGTATTGCAAAATGCAGAGCATCCTATTGCCATACAGTTTAGAAAGATTAATTTTAGGGTAATTCAGCATAGTTAAGAGAACTTACTGGCTTTTTACTTACATATTAATAAAATCCTTGAGGCTTATGCTGAACTGATACACAAAGGCTCCTTCTGGTGGACTATACAAGACATGAAACGGAGCAGCTGCAGATCACCAAAGCAAGTGTCCTGGATTCCACTGAGAATCTTAGAGACGGTGGCACTGCAAGACCATCCAGATACAGAATCGTGTAGAAATCTGTCTAAAGGGAGGAAAACAAATTATGGCAGCAAGGTTTTTACCTTTGGGAGCACAAGAACAGGACAGAGACATGGGGAAAGAGTAATGAAGGCTTTTAAGAAGAGCAAGAAGCCTTGTTCCTTGCACTCTGCAAAGCTGCAAACTCTTTTCTGTTCCTGTCCCTCCATTGTCAGTCAGTGAAGCTCTGTGGTGCTCTCCTCATATACTTGTCTGAGCATTTCCCTTTCTTCCCCCGGTGTCTCTGGAAGAATTGTGATCTGATCTGAAAGCCGCTGGAGAACCTCCCTCATTTCTTAGGAAACTGATGGGCTTTATTTTTAAAATGGAGTAGGGCTACTGTGGATCTCTGACCTTTTTCGGTGGCTGCTGCTGCTTAGCCAAGGCTTCATTGCTGTAGGGCAGTGCCCTTTGGTTTTGTCATGGATACCCGCTTACTGGTTATTGCAATAACAGTAGATGAAACATTCCTCTTAGAAGCTCCGCAGTTAAATAAGTTAGTTGGAGAGCAAGGGACTTTCTGTGGGAACTGCTTGGTTTGTTAGTTTTACTAATGCTCAGTCTGGATGCTGGCCACCAGCGAGGCTGTGAACAGTAGCGTAGCTGGGAGATCTTGAGGGAAGCTGCATTCGGTGGCATTTGGTTTAGGTTATAGCAGGAAATTCTGCATCTGGGCTCTTTGTCTCAGATTTTCTGCTTTGATGCCTTGAACACACCATGACCATTGCTTAACTCAGAGCTGCTGCTGCAACAAGAATTAAAAAATAAAAATTCTTCCTCTTCGGGCCACTTGTAACAAAATATTTGGGTAGAGGATGTGCCTAATCAGGACTGCTTTTTGAATAGGCTTTTGCTTCAGCAGGAATCTTCCAATAGGACTATTTCCTCTTCTGAAACATTTCAGCACTGGGAATGCTGAGTAAGCTTTATTTTCTCTGCTGGCTCTGCTCGTTACTCAGAAGCAGAGCATCAGCTCTGGGATCACTCGCATCATTAAAACAGATCATTTTGTGATACATAACCTACAACGAAAGAACCTAATAAGATGCCACATGGGCATGGACATTGGTAACTCTGGAATTGAGAGAAGGAACAAATGGGACACCTGATTCTGCTCTGCTAGGCCACAAACATTTTTTAGAGAGACTGGTGAAAGGAAGTTTCATTAAAAGACTAGTTCTACTTCTCCAAACCTTCCTGCCCTCCCACTTGATACCCCTTTGCAAAATCAAAGTTGTGTGCCTGTGCAGTGACAAAGGACAACCTGACTCATGGTGATGGCTGACAGGATTCCCTAAAACAGAGCTAGGGAGAGAAACTGCAGGGGTCCTGACTGCTTGGAGGATGTTGCCACAGGAAGGCAGAGCTGCAAAGCAACTAAGTCTAGATTAAAATACAGGCATAAGAGGAGTAACAGCCAATGAAAGTGAGAGGCTGTGCCATCACACTGCTCATGCACCTGCAGCTACCAGCGAGGAGAGCCGCTGCATTCAGGAATGTTGTGCTTTGTTCTTTATTGATGATATGTGCTCAGAGCTTGCTGTCTCTTACCCCCTCTTCTCTGGTCCTACACGTCCCAGGACCAATGGGCAATCAAAGTCCACTGGATGGTAAACCCATTTCAATTGCTACGTCTGAGTGCTGCCACTGTCAGAGCTTCATTTGCTCCTGTCTACCAGGCGATGAGTTGTGGCAGTAAGAGCAAGAAATCATTTTATGTTCTTTAAGGGAAGGAAGCAGAAAATTTCAGTAATTTTGAAACAGTATGAATAATTTTTTTTCCCCAAATATTCATTTAATTTATGTCAAAACTAAGTGGCATTTTCTGATTTTAAAAAAGTGAAGAAAACACCAGAAGGCTTCTAATAACCTCTGCCAGGGCCACATCCCGTGACCTTTTCATGGGATTGCACGTGACACTGGTAACACGAACTGAGCAGGAACCATCCACCCACTCCAGCCAGGGAACAGTCAGGACACAGAAGAACATTAAACAAGATGTCTCAGCTCTGGGCCATAAGACAGATATGTACAAGCATAGCAGGAGTTCTTAACAGCTAAAGAAAAGTTACTTCAGAGCTGGAACACATCGATAGCACTGGGTCAGACCTCAGGTGGGCCCCTTCTATCCAACTTCCCACAGGCAAGCATATCCAGGTGTCCCCTCTCTGGATCTCCTCCTTAATCTGGTGGTGTCCTCTTCTCCAGGTTGCTGTACTTCAGCCCATACTAATAACAACTTTTCTGTCTTGTCATATCCAATGAGATCAATAATCCATCTACTCTGATACCACCCTTCCAATTTCTGATACTTTGAGAAGGTACTTAATGCCCGCAGTGAACCTGGCCAAGTGCAGAATACCGTACAAACACTACAATAACAAAACCAGATACTGGCGTGGTATGTAATTAACCTTCTTTAAAGGTTTAGTTAGAAACTCTTGGAGCCTTCTAGTTACCATGTCTACTCTATTCAAACAGAAGGCACCAAAGATTCGCTGCAGTGGCTCTAAACAGCATATAAACACAATTGAACTGTCAAGACATCAAAACAAAATACCAGCACTGGATACAAAAGCTATATCCATGGAGCCTGGAAAGGTATTTAAAAAGAAAAACATGGTTACCTGGGCAGAATGATTCCAGCTTCTGCATGATCTCAAAAGGCCTAAAAAGTGCCTGTTACAGAAAACTCAGTTACTGCACTGCCACCAAAGGGCAGCACGGTCACAGATGGCAAGGGTTAAAGCTCACTGGGGTGATGCCATCCAGTTCCTTACAGTACAACACCCACCTCCAATCAGCTGGAGCATCAGAGTCATTGCTGATGGGAAAAAGCCATCAGCCAGCGACACAATGTCCCCAACATTGCAGCAGGACAATGACATCAGCTGGACATGACAACTGAAACAAAGGCTGAACGTTTCCTGCTAAATCACACGGGCCGGTTACTACATCGTGCTTTCAGCTGGTGGATAAGCACATAGAGAAGAGCGTAAGGCAATAAAGAGCATATGTACTACGTGCATTCTCAGAAAGACAAAAGGGTTGATAGAACAGTTGATCTGTATTTTTGAAGTCAAGCTTGTGAATGAAGTGTCGGGACTGGTACTAAATCAGGAAATCCATTCTGCTTCTTGGAGTACAGTTTTCCTTTTGTCAGCCTGGGGGTGCCAAGGTCACTCCTACCTCAAAGGACATTTCCATCAGCCTACAAGAAAAAAAACCTTTTTTGTTTCCTTACCAGAAGGGCAGCTTTGACAGGACTGTCCACGAATATAAGGACTCTGTGATAGGAGAATTACTATTGGGGAACTTTTTTCCTGGGCTGAGCCATGTTCAGGATAGTTTGGAGAGTTCAATCATCTGCTTTTTCATTTCCCCACTGCTGCTGGCAGGACCACCAAAGAAAGGTGCTCAGATGATGAACTGGATGACCTAAACCATTGTGAAAGCCACAGGTCAGCATTACAGAATGACTCGAACTGCACCACACAGCCTATGGCTGAACAAAAGCTCGACAGGGGAAGGGTTCAATGAAAAAGGTTTTGCTAAGCTGTTCTCTTTTAATAGACATTTCCCATCTTTCTGTGTTTTTGTGAAAAGCTGTTTCAATCCAGCGAACGTGTTCCTAAAACGCTGCATACTAATGTTTGGAGCCTGACAACATTCAACAGATGTAGAAGTTGCTCTTTACAAATATATAGGATAAATTAAACATTAATGCACAAACAGCCAATTACTGTCGGCAACCCTGCTGCTTTAGATCATGAATGAACATTATGTAGAGAAAGGAGACCTCCGAGGAAAAGAGTCAGATATCTGCCGAACGCAATTACCTGTCAGTAAGTGATAGCTGTCCTTTTGAGTCCATCTAAATCTCACTCTGTGCCACAGCGGGAACATGGTAGACACCTGTCCTTCCAAAGGAAAAAAAGAAGGTTGTATTTTAACTCTGGGTTTAGTCATTTGAGAATAGTTTGAGCTACTGCACGATCTCTGCACTTTACCGGGTACAATCATCATGGTCTGTTCTAAACATACGGTATCACCCTTTGTTGTAGATCAGCTGTTGTATTGTAGGCTGGCAGAGGAAAGTGACTGAACCAGTTAACAGTGGCTCAGACAAGGACATTTGAACTTACACCTTTGTGGGAGATGGCACAAGAGTGATTAAGTACCTTGGGATGGTCTGAAGAACATCGGTTACTTCAGCTTTGCTCCACAGTGTTCCCAGGAACCAAATGTTATCATTCTCCTGACCCGTTCCAGCAAACCAAAGAATGCCGCACTAATGATCTGCGTTTCAGAGACGTTATTGGCAAAAAACATTCAGCATCAAACTACGAAGCATTTATTAACATGCCATAAATTAAGAAGGAGAAACTGAACTGACCTGGGTATTTAATGTGCTGTTTCCAGTATCTGTCTCTTACTAGAACAAGCTCCTTACTGGATCTCAGCATATACATACTTGACATCTGTAAAGTAGTCATTGGCTGCAAAAGATAGACTGGAGAATAAAGGGTAAACTTTCCCTATTCGCAGTTAAGAGTATTACCTTAATCTGTTATCTAGGCCTGCTTCTCAGTAGCACTTGATACAGGAGCTATACGAAACACTTACTTGAATGCATAAAGCCAGAGATTGAGTTACACATGATTGAAGATCTGCGCCGCTAGGAAGACAAAAGCTCCTATATTACCTGGCACATGGCTGCTAAATTATTGAAGAGTCTCTTCAAACGGAATATATTCACTGGATAATTAGTCAACAGAAGAAAACGGTCTCTCTTTACAAAGCTAATGTTGACAGGTATTGTATCTTTTATGCACTGTAACAAAAACTATTTGCAGAGCTGATGCATCACAAACATTCGGAATTGCTCTGCTGATGCGGAAGTGTTCCCGAGGCACAGGGCCCTGTTTGTGATGCTGCCTCAGACTCGCATGACCTTACAAGCAAGTCCTAAACAGTGTGAATTCCTTTTACCCAATGTAGCAGCACTACCCCCATTTCAGAAGCAGGTACAAACAAACGGAAGCTTGCTTTGCTTTGAGGAATGAGTCTGATCAAACAGGAGCAGGTACCTGTGAGCCTGCCTCTGGACCTGGCCCTGGGCTGTGCTCGCTGCTGCTGCTGCTGTGTTAAGCGGGGCCTCCCTGGGGCAGAGCAGGCAGATCTCTGCCACTTCTAATTCATAACGCCTGGAGTTGTCATGTCCCAGGGTGCCGCTCCAGCGGCTGTATTCTCATGAGCCTGTTTCCTGCTGGTGATTTTGAGGTCGGCATGCCACGGGGTGCAAAAAGGGCGGAGGGCGGACTTGTGGCATATCATCGCGCGGCTCCCCTTGGCACGAGAGTGGCAGCGCCAGATTGCCGGCGATTTGCAGCCCCAGAGTCCCTGGAGTTTTAAGCTCCCAGGGCTCCATTTTGTGCCGTTTGGGAATCCTGACCCGCGGGGCACCATTTTGGGCTGTTTCGGGACCCTGACCCGCACGCAGGTCAACCTTTTGGGCCGTTTTGGAGTCCTGGCCTGCGGCGCACCATTTTGGGGCGTTTCGGAGGCCTGACCCGCGGGTTACCATTTTGGGCCGTTTCGGAGGCCTGACTCATGGGTCACCATTTTAGGGCGTTTTGGGACGCTGACCATACCGCACATTGAGAGTGCCAGCATCTGTCTGTCTGCTGAAACCGGCACAGCCGGCCAGCTGATGTTGCTTTGTTTGTTCTGACCTGGCAAGGGAAGAACAGTAGCGGTTTCCACATTTAAAATGGCTGTCCTATTGCGGAGAGCAGTAGGATGAGCTCCATAGTGCCTGTATACAACCCCAAGCTTACCTGGAAATAGGAACAGATGGCTTTCAGCTGTTTGAACATGAGCTGTGGGATGAAATACAGTCCTACGAACTCCAACTCACATCCCTACCAACTCCAACTCTCAGCCCAGGGTGTGCAAAGACAACATTCTGTCAATGCAGATAACTGCTGTGGTTTTTTTCTTTTAAGCTACACCAAACATTAAGGGGACCGACAGGTTCTCTTAGGGATCCTTGGCAGAATGATGACGGCACTAAATTTTAGTTAGTTAAAGCTTTATTTTCTTAATAGGATATTATTAGCATAGCATAGAACATACAGTTTGAACGGCACAGGATTTTTACAAGCAGAATCAATGTAGCACAATCTGCAAGTAGTGTAATACAGAATTCATAATACAATTTAACTCAGAATTTAGAATTTATCAGCTGGATCCTCTGCAGATTGGGCAGGATCTTAACACATGGTTTTCTGTATCAATACACAATCACAATCTAGACTCAAAAGTCATACAGAAGAATACGAGTCACTTACACAATCCTTGGAGGAAGCAGAAGATGGTGGAGATGTCTCTAGCCGTGGTGTGGGGGGGGCTCCCGGTTCTCAGTCCAGCTGCAGGTGGTGTCCAAGTTCCCCACTTAGGACTTGTCACTAGTTGATTTTATAGACACTCCTCTCTGTGCTGTTATGTTTCCCTGTTACACTGTGACAGGGTCATCAACACCACCGGGCTGGCCGGGTGCCTGGGACCTTCAGGGCCAGCAAGGGAGGGAGTACCAGCCTGGCGCCCAGGAATCTTGAGGCCAGCAGGGAGGGCAAGAAGAAATCTGTTTGGTTTGCCTACTTGGTTCACGGGACCTTCAGAGCCTGATAATGAGAGAAAGTGAGTGAATACACAACCTGCTCAGTCACAGAGAATGGCTGAGTGCCTCATACAGTGGTGTTAGCTGTGCTAACCACACTGCCAGGAGTCAGGAGCAGGGGCTACTGGTCACATACACCTCAGGGACAAAATACCTACATGGGTACATAGTTTAAAAACATATTAAAATCTTATACTTCAAGACTTGCATTATCTTGTGCACTTCCCGGCTTTGAAAATTAAAATTAAGGGGGCATCGCATTTCAAATTTTTGGTAAAAAGTGCATGGTTTTAAGTAGCTTATTACTGAGCCTGCCTATTTTGTTTTCAGTGAAGTATTTTTATTGTCTTTTTTGTCTTTCTTCAAGAAATCCAGCCTAGGAAAAAACCTAGAGCTGCTTACCAGTTTTAAATCTGTGGTCACCTAAGACAGCAGTATGAAAACTAAGATTTATCTTAGGAAAGGAAGTTAATTAGAACGTCAGTACCCAGTAGTCCAGCTCATATGCTAACTTGCTTAGCTCCACCTTCACCTAGATCTAAACTCCTTAAATGTCTGGTTCCCAACATGGTTCCAGCACCTTTAATACTACCTCGGTAACCCAAACTCAGGCAGCTATAGTGATGTCTCTCTGAGCAGCTAAAAGAGCATCTCGTGTGTTCTAAAAAGGTCTGAGTTTACATTTATGGATAGATACCCACGTGCGCTCCTGTAAAATTCAAATCAAGAAGTATTTCCAGCTAGTATGTGTCTTCATCCACTCTCGGAATATTTTGGGGTAATGTGATATTACACATACCTGTATCTTGTCTGACAAAAGACACGAAGCAGCTCTGCACGCGCTGCTGGCTCCCTGGAGAACTGCAGTAGACCAAGCCAGGAGCGGTCCCTGCTACGGGGAAAGCTTTGGTGAAGAAGCCACCAATGCTGCCATCTTCTGGTGCTGCAGGAGGCTGACAGCAACTGCTTCATGCACGCTGTAACTGCTGGTGTAGAAAATTTTATTAGGGAATTGTTTCTATTCTGGATTTGTTCCAGTCGTTCTTTTGTGCTGCTCCACTAGATGATGGTTCTCAGCTGGGTAGGAAGCTAAACATCCAAGGGGAATGTGTCACACAGTGAAACTCTGTCAAAAACTTTTGAAAGAAGTTAGTCTTACCCCAGACTGTAAGTAAAACTGGAGATCTAGAAACCTAACAGCATGAACCTGAACATTTCATTTTGCCCTGTTTCACCTCCACAAACAGCAACAGCAGAACAGCAAGCAAGACATAAGTGGCTCAGATCACTTCAAAGGCCAAACAACGTAAACTTTTTGAGACTAGTTTGACAATTTATCGTGGACAGTTGCCCAAACACCTCGTCTGCAAACAGCACTTATTCAGAATTAAATTGAGCGAGGCCTAAGCAAGTTTTACTGAAATTTCTCACATACACCTAACCCCACCTCTACCCCAAATCCCCACTTCTGAAGAATGACTCAAACTAACCTGGTTGCCGAGCCTAGGAGTGGGGTTGGTGCACTCACCAGGGCAGCTATTGCATTTCATCTGACAGACAATAAATTAAGCTGCTCTGTCTGACTACTTGCCATCGTGCGAACATCTTGCTCTCCTTTGTGAAAGGCTTTAGCAGACAAACTTTTCGTCATTTCCTTTATTTTCCAAAATATACTTTATTAAACCAACATGCAAGAGCACTGACATGTGAAACCAGCCAGAGGAAGGTTAGGAGAGCTCATCTGAAAATGTTTATGAAATGTTCCTGGTTTGGGGGGCTTAACTGAGTTGCTCTTCAAGCCAAAGATTCTTTTTCTGCAACAAAACACAAACATCGACAGTGAACTTTCAAAAAAATCCATGTAAATGAGTTATTCAATAAATCAAGCATTCCTGTGGTTAGCTCTGTGTACACAGATTAGAAAGTTACATTCTGCTTCGTTCAGGTGTTTTGGACAGGTAACAGCCACAGTATAACAAGTTAATACACTTCCAGAATGTGCGCTAACTCTTACTTGTGCGTGAATAAGCTCTTATGACACGTTTGATGCTCAAAGGGATACAGCTGTGTGTACTTTGAGAGAACCTCACAATAATTCCAGGGAGGACTAAATTGCCAATGCATTCTCTTGTCTTGGGTAATGGAAAACAAACCAGTTCAAAGTTTGACTCTGTCCTCCCAGTTGATGTATCTAACGTGCACAGCAACGTAGTGGAAAATAGACCTTTCAAAAATTAGTCTGAACAATTAATGTGATGACTAAATAATTCTGAAGCTTCACTGACAGGTAAAAAGAAATTGATTCCAACAGGAGAATAAGGACTCAACATGTTAATACAGAACAGGAGATTTACCAGTGTTGGCTTCATGATGAAAATGTATTTTGGCCAAACTTACTATCCACCTAAGTATGTGCAATTGCATTTGATCCAGTAAAACCATACCTGCTTGCACTAGAGTGAATCTATTTTCTCATTACTCATTCACATGGTTAAATATTTAACAAAGAAACAGATTTATTTTTTTGAACAAGAAACAGATGATACATTCCATTCTTCCCTGTTACACCCGTGGGAGTTCTGCACATGAGATAAGAAATCTGTGATCACCTTTAGCCTGGCAAGTGCTTAGCAGCATTCATTTAACTGGGAAGACTGGAAAAAATGTACTAACAACCAAAGATTACAGCATAACAATCACAACCTTCAAAACCAAAATCCAACAAAAACAAAAGAAATGTTTGAGCAAATGACCAGCTATTGATGGAACCGCTGGGAACTCTTTCCTATCTTAAAGAAAACAAGTAGTCCACAAATGTAAAATCTAAACCCATGTAGAACATAGAGGCAGCAGGAAAAAAAAACCTTGAGAAATAAAACCCAGAAAAGAACATTTCTAGGCAACAGCAGAGTGTATTTCATGGACTTTCCTCAACTATAAAGCTATGCTAAACAAGAAACACACACCCAGCAAAACATAAAGACATGAGTTTGAAGTTAATGGATCAGTTGGCTGTTGAGAGTTTGAAGATAGTATGATTCATTTGTACTGAAGAAATTGTCAGGTGTTTGGCTCTTGAGATGATTCATCCCCGTAAAACAAAAAGCCTTTCACACTAGTCCTCTTGATTCTTTGACACAAAGCCACAGCAATCATTCATAATGAAATAGCAAGTGGAAGAAGCTTTAGATTTCCAGCTCAAGCAGCTAGAGGAAAAGTACTTTACTTTCACAAAATGTATCTGAATTACAGTGAAAGAAGCTGCTTTGAGAAATGATGCACACCACCTTGCTCATGTTATTATAATGGAACTTTTCAATATAAAAAAACCCACTTAGTAAAAATTTTATTTGAACTGTAGCACGAATCCATAATTGTGTTACACCATACAGTTTTACAGGAGAATTTGTACAAGCTAACAAGCGTTTCTATACACATGCCCCCCTCCAATTTTTATTTAGTCATAATCAAACAATAGTTAATTCACTTCTCAAAAAGAAAAACTTTGGCATGTATACAACTGGCTAGTTAAAAGTAAACAGTGGTAGATTCAAGTCAGAAAGAGACCCACTTGTTTTGTTTCAC
>WEIS01078369.1:3884-15030 GCA_013389965.1 Todus mexicanus | reverse complement strand
CAGGCGGTCCCCCCCAACCCCTGGGAGGTGCCCCCGACACCCCGGACAACCCTCAAGTTCTGGAACCCCCTGAAGCCCTGGTGGACCCCCACCCACACAACACCCCGCACCCCGTGGGGTGCCCCCCAAAGCATGAGGTGCCCCCCAACACCCTCCCTGGTGTCTCTTCCCCTCTCTCCCCGCAGACGGTGACGGTGAAGGAGGCCGACGTCCACCCGCAGAACCCCCCCAAGTTCGACAAGATCGAGGACATGGCCATGCTGACCTTCCTCCACGAGCCCGCCGTGCTCTACAACCTCAAGGAGCGCTACACGGCCTGGATGATCTACGTGAGCCTTCCCGGGAGCTCCTGGGGACGGGCAGGGTCTGGGGGGTGCGTGGGAGCTGCTGACCCCTTCCCTGGAGCTCTTGGGGTACCTAGAACTGGGTGGGCCTTCCAGAGAGTCTGAGGGACACCTAGAACCTGGTGGGGCTTCCCCGTTGGCTTCGAGGCACCTAGAACCTGGTGGGGCTTCCCCATCGGCTTTGGGGCACCTAGAACCTGCTGGGGCTTCCCCATCAGCTTTGGGGCACCTAGAACCTGCTGGGGCTTCCCCAACAGCTTTGGGGCACCTAGAACCTGGTGGGGCTTCCCCATCAACTTTGGGGCACCTAGAACCTGGTGTCCCTCCTCCATCTGCCTTGCATCGCCCAGACCCGAGATGTCCCCTCCTGGTGAGGTGGCGCCTCGTGGCCCTGACCCACCTGCCCCTTTCTGCAGACCTACTCGGGGCTCTTCTGCGTGACGGTCAATCCCTACAAGTGGTTGCCCGTCTACAACACCGAGGTGGTGGCCGCCTACCGGGGCAAGAAGCGGAGTGAAGCTCCACCCCACATCTTCTCCATCTCCGACAACGCCTACCAGTACATGCTGACGGGTAAGGACCGCCCGTCCTCACCTAGAACTGGGAGGATGGAGAACCCCAACCCCAACCGCCTCCCCCGGCTCGGTCCCACCTGACTCCTCTCTTCTCCCGCAGACCGCGAGAACCAGTCCATCCTCATCACGTACGTCCCCGGCTCCCCGGGGCCCTGCCCCGCCGCGGTGGGGCGGGATGGAGGAGCCGCCGTGACGTTCTCCAACGTCTCTCTGTTGTCCATCCCAGCGGAGAATCCGGGGCGGGGAAGACGGTCAACACCAAGAGGGTCATCCAGTACTTCGCCAGCATCGCTGCCATCGGCGACCGCAAGAAGGAGGTGGCCAACAGCAGCAAGGTGGGGCCTCGGGCCGCGCCCGCTCCGTGGCGACCTTCCCCCGGCAGTGTCCACGCCCAGCCCCACCCTTGCACCTTGTTCTACTCCACCAGGGCACCCTGGAGGACCAGATCATCCAGGCCAACCCTGCCTTGGAGGCCTTCGGCAACGCCAAGACCGTCCGCAACGACAACTCGTCGCGATTCGTGAGTGGAGGGGTGGGCAGGGCCGTGGGGTGGGACCTGCCGCCCGGAGGTGGCCACCTCCAGCCTCACGCCGCTGCTCTCCCAGGGGAAGTTCATCCGCATCCATTTCGGGGCCACCGGGAAGTTGGCGTCGGCAGACATCGAGACCTGTGAGTGGTTGAGGGCTCCAGGGGAGGACGTTGGGTTGTCCATTGCCCATCTGCCCATCCGTGTCCCCATCCATCTCCTCCTCCTAACATCCACCCACCTTCCCCATCCCTCAGACCTCCTGGAGAAGTCCCGCGTCATCTTCCAGCTGAAGGCTGAGAGGAACTACCACATCTTCTACCAGATCCTCTCCAACAAGAAGCCGGAGCTGCTGGGTGAGTCGGGGGGAGGCTTGGCCACCACGCTTGGCCTTGGGTCTCCTCCTTTCTGCCCTCCTCCACTTGTCTGCTCGGTTTTGGAGCGACCGAGGACAACCTGGGGCCGTTTGGCGGCTGGAAACACTCGGCTTTTGTCTCCGTCCCGGTTCCCCGCGGAGCAGAGATGCTTCTGATCACCAACAACCCCTACGACTACAGCTACGTCTCCCAAGGAGAGGTGACCGTGGCCTCCATCGACGACTCGGAAGAGCTGTTGGCAACCGACGTAAGCGGTGGGGGCGGGCGGGTGGACATCCCGTGGGTGGATGGATGGATGGAGGGATGGATGGATGGATGGATGGATGGATGGATGATGACTTGATGAGCCCCCAGTTGGCCAGGCTGATGAGCAGGATGGGCAGAAGGACACGCAGATGGTGGCCAGGCCCTCTCCAACCCCCCCCGTGTCCACCTCCTTCCCCTCAGAGCGCTTTCGACGTCCTGGGCTTCACGGCCGAGGAGAAGGCCGGTGTCTACAAGCTGACGGGCGCCATCATGCACTTCGGCAACATGAAGTTCAAGCAGAAGCAGCGGGAGGAGCAGGCGGAGCCGGACGGCACCGAAGGTGGGGCTTGTTTGGAGGTCACCGGGCTCCCCCCGAGCCGCGGGGTGAGGTGGGACCCGGCGACGCGTCTTCTTCTCGGCGCTCCGCAGATGCCGACAAGTCCGCGTACCTGATGGGGCTGAACTCGGCTGATCTCCTCAAGGGGTTGTGCCACCCCCGGGTGAAGGTGGGCAACGAGTACGTCACCAAGGGGCAGAATGTCCAGCAGGTGAGGAGGACGCCCCCAAAAGCTGCTCCTTTTGGTCCCGTCCTGGGCAAGGAGGACACCGAGAGCCCCCGTCTCACCGCTGGGCTGTCCCTCTTCCAGGTGTACTACTCCATCGGGGCCTTGGCCAAGGCTGTCTACGAGAAGATGTTCAACTGGATGGTGGTGAGGATCAACAACTCGCTGGAGACCAAGCAGCCGCGGCAGTACTTCATCGGCGTGCTGGACATCGCCGGCTTCGAGATCTTCGACGTGAGGCCCCACGGGGTGGGGGGTGTTGGTCCTCTTGGGGTGTGGGTTGATCTCCTCAAACTTTACCTCGGCCTTGGGTGGAATCTTGGCCTCTTGGGGCATTGTGGTGACTCCGCTGCGTGTCACGTCGACCCCACCGGGTGTTGAGGTGACCCCGGTGACCCCTGGGCCGTCCCCTCTCCCCAGTTCAACAGCTTCGAGCAGCTCTGCATCAACTTCACCAACGAGAAGCTGCAGCAGTTCTTCAACCACCACATGTTCGTGCTGGAGCAGGAGGAGTACAAGAAGGAAGGCATCGAGTGGGAGTTCATCGACTTCGGCATGGACCTGCAGGCCTGCATCGACCTCATCGAGAAGGTACCACCTTCCCCAGGGCCTCCTGGGGCAGGACCCTTCCAGCTGGAGCTCCCCGGGGACCCCGAGGGTGGCCGGTTGGGTTGTGCTTCTTGTCCTCTGTGGCCAACGAGGTCTTTTCCTCCGCAGCCCATGGGGATCATGTCCATCCTGGAGGAGGAGTGCATGTTCCCCAAGGCCTCGGACATGACCTTCAAGGCGAAGCTCTACGACAACCACCTGGGCAAGTCGGCCAACTTCGGGAAGCCGCGCAACGTGAAGGGCAAGGCGGAGGCCCACTTCTCGCTCACCCACTACGCCGGCACCGTGGACTACAACATCCTGGGGTGGCTGGAGAAGAACAAGGACCCCCTCAACGAGACGGTGGTGGGGCTCTACCAGAAGTCGGGCCTCAAGCTCTTGGCCAGCCTCTTCTCCAACTACGCCGGGGCAGACGCCGGTGGGTGGGCGGGTGGATGGAGAAGACAGTTGCCCACCAGAGTGGACTTCTCTCCTGCCTCACCCCACCCCTGTTCTCCCCAGGTGGTGATGGAGGGAAGGGGAAGGGAGCCAAGAAGAAAGGTTCCTCCTTCCAGACCGTCTCGGCTGTGCACCGGGTGAGGATCCTATAGAGGTGTCGTGCCCTGGGGCAGAGGGAGGACAACCCCCCCACCACCTCCTCGGCTCGTTCCCTGCTGGCCCGTTGGTCAACCTCTTCCCTCCTCCCCAGGAGAACCTCAACAAGCTGATGGCCAACCTCAAGACCACCCATCCCCACTTCGTCCGCTGCCTCGTCCCTAACGAGCGGAAGGCGCCGGGTGAGGAAAGGGTGTGGACGGGGCTGGGCGGGGCTGGTGGGGGGTGGCTCGTGGCTGACCCCAGCTCCAACCCCACCACCAGGCGTGATGGACAACCCGCTGGTGATGCACCAGCTCCGCTGCAACGGCGTCCTGGAGGGGATCCGCATCTGCCGCAAGGGCTTCCCCAACCGCATCCTCTACGGGGACTTCCGCCAGCGGTAGGAGACGCGGCGGGGAAGCTGTGGGGAGGGGGTGGGCAACCCCACCCTGGCTGATCTCGGGGCGTCCCGTTGTCTCCATCCACCAGGTACCGCATCCTGAACCCCGCGGCCATCCCCGAGGGGCAGTTCATCGACAGCCGCAAGGGCGCCGAGAAGCTCCTGGGCTCCATCGACATCGACCACAACCAGTACAAGTTCGGGCACACCAAGGTGAGGGCACCGCCTCTCTGTTCCCCGCGGTGCCACCATCCGCCAGGTCTTGTAGACCCCGCGATCCCACCGGCCACGTGTCCACCTGCCCATCTACAGCTCCGTCCACCCGCTGACCCATCCGTCTGTCCTCCAGCCCTTCCTCACCCTCCTCCTTTCTCCGCCAGGTCTTCTTCAAGGCGGGTTTGCTGGGGCTGCTGGAGGAGATGCGGGACGAGCGCCTCTCGCGCATCATCACCCGCATCCAGGCGCAGGCCCGCGGGCAGCTCATGCGCATCGAGTTCAAGAAGATCCTGGAGCGTCGGTGAGAAGGGTGGGCCGAGACGGGGCCTTTCTCCTCGGGGAGGGACCTCCAGGTCCACGACGTGGCGGCATCTGTGTCCCCACCGTAGGGACGCGCTGCTGGTGATCCAGTGGAACATCAGGGCCTTCATGGGGGTGAAGAACTGGCCTTGGATGAAGCTCTACTTCAAGATCAAGCCCTTGTTGAAGAGCGCTGAGACAGAGAAGGAGATGCAGGTGGGAGGAGGTCACGGGATGGGTGGGTTGGGTGGGGTTGATGGACGGAAAGGATCGGACGTTACTGTTGATCTCCTCTGCTCTGGAGCAGAACATGAAGGAGGAGTTTGGGCGGCTGAAGGAGGCCCTGGAGAAGTCGGAAGCCCGGCGGAAGGAGCTGGAGGAGAAGATGGTCTCCATGCTGCAGGAGAAGAACGACCTTCAGCTCCAAGTGCAGGCCGTGAGTGAGGTCGCCCCCAAAAACCACGTCAAAGGGGTGGCCACCGCCCTGCTTCACCTGCTGCCCCAATACAGGAGCAGGACAACCTCAACGACGCCGAGGAGCGCTGCGACCAGCTGATCAAGAACAAGATCCAGCTGGAGGCCAAGGTGAAGGAGCTGACGGAGCGGCTGGAGGACGAGGAGGAGATGAACGCCGAGCTGACGGCCAAGAAGAGGAAGCTGGAGGACGAGTGCTCGGAGCTCAAGAAGGACATTGATGACCTGGAGCTGACTCTGGCCAAGGTGGAGAAGGAGAAACACGCCACTGAGAACAAGGTGAGGGTGAGAAGAGGCCTCGACCTCAAGCTGAGGAGACTTGGGTCAACTCAGCCTGGTTGGGTTGGGCTGAGGAGACCCAGGCCAGTTGGGTTGAGCTGCATCAAGGAGATCCAAGGCCTTTTGGGTTCTCCTGCATGGAAATGGCCTCGCTGGCCAAGGGCAGCAGCCTTCCCCAGCTCTCCTCTGCCGTTGGCACCAAGCTGGAGGCCTGAGGTTTCTCCTCCTGCAGGTCAAGAACCTCACAGAGGAGATGGCCGGGCTGGACGAGAACATCGCCAAGCTGACGAAGGAGAAGAAGGCCCTGCAAGAAGCTCACCAGCAAACACTGGATGACCTGCAGGCGGAGGAAGACAAGGTCAACACCTTGACGAAGGCCAAAGTCAAGCTGGAACAGCAGACGGACGACGTGAGTGTGGAGCAGGCCCACCATGGGCGCTGCCGAGGAGCTTCCTGGGGCAGAGGGGCTGCAAACCTGAGGCTTCTCCCCATTTCTGTGTTTCCACGCAGCTCGAAGGCTCCCTGGAACAGGAGAAGAAAGTGCGGATGGACCTGGAACGGGCCAAGAGGAAGCTGGAAGGTGACTTGAAGTTGTCTCAGGAGAACATCATGGACCTGGAGAACGACAAGCAGCAGCTGGAGGAGAAGCTGAAGAAGTGAGGCTGGACCTCCTGCCCTGGTCTGACCCGGTCAGGGGGCGCAGGATGAGACCTCAGCGCTCTCTGCTCTTCCACAGGAAAGAGTTTGAGATCCACCAGCAGAACAGCAAGATCGAGGACGAGCAGGCGCTGGCCCTGCAGCTCCAGAAGAAGCTGAAAGAGCTGCAGGTGAGGGGTTGAGTCTCTGCCTCGTTAGGCTGGGCTGAAGGTCTTGGTGCGTTGAGTTGGAGAATCTCCAGCTGGTCGGGTTGAAGAGTCTCCAGCCCGTTGGGTTGAGTTGGTGGCTCGGGGAGGGTGACGCCTGGTGACAACTTCTCCGTCCCAGGCGCGGATCGAGGAGCTGGAGGAGGAGCTGGAGGCGGAGCGGACGGGCAGGGCCAAGGTGGAGAAGCTGCGCTCGGACCTGTCGCGGGAGCTGGAGGAGATCAGTGAGCGGCTGGAGGAGGCCGGCGGGGCCACCTCGGTGCAGCTCGAGCTCAACAAGAAGCGGGAGGCGGAGTTCCAGAAGATGCGGCGGGACCTGGAGGAGGCCACGCTGCAGCACGAGGCCACGGCCGCCGCCCTGCGCAAGAAGCACGCGGACAGCGTGGCCGAGCTGGGCGAGCAGCTGGACAACCTCCAGCGAGTGAAGCAGAAGCTGGAGAAGGAGAAGAGCGAGCTCAAGCTGGAGCTGGACGACCTCAGCTCCAACATGGAGCAGCTGATCAAGGCCAAGGTAGGAGGAGGCCGAGGTGGACATCTCAGCTCCAGCGTGGCCACCGGCCTCCTTCTTCATCCCCCGCTCCTCGCAGGTGGGCATGGAGAAGGTCTCCCGCACCATGGAGGACCAGGCGGCCGAGCACCGGGCCAAGCTGGAGGAGACCCAACGAGTCCTCAATGACACCAACACCCAACGGGCCAAGCTCCAGACCGAGAACGGTGGGAGCCCTGACCCCTGGACCTCCCACCCCCACACCTTCCCCCGTCCACCTCCCATCTCCGCCCCCTGCCCACCCCTGAAGGCCTCCCCTGTCTCTGCAGGAGAACTGTCCCGCCAGCTGGAGGAGAAGGAGGCCCTCATCTCGCAGCTCACCAGGGGCAAGCAGTCCTACACCCAGCAGATGGAGGACCTGAAGCGGCAGCTGGAGGAGGAGATGAAGGTGTGGCTCGTGGGGTGGCTGAGAAGATCAGGGGGTCTCCAGGAAGGCCGTGAGACGAGGTCTCCTCCGCCCTCCACGAGAAGGAGTCACGTTCAGGCTGGTTGGGTTGGGTGGTTCCATCTAAGGGTGGCTGAGCTGGGTTGCATCAGTCTAACGGTGGCTGGGTTGGGTTGAGCTGGTTGGCTGGGAGGTGGTTGGGTCGTTCTCCAGGTGGTTGGGTGGGATTGGACCGGGTGAAGTCAAACTGGACAGGCCTAGAGCTGGTTGCGTGGGTCTGGAGGTGCTGAGGTCGGGTTGGGATGTTCTCGAGGAGGTTGGGCTGAGAAGCCGCCCCGTTGGTGAGTTGGAGGACCTCGAGGTAGCTCAAGGTGATGCGAGCCCGGTGGTCCCACCTTCTCCTCGCCCCCCAGGCCAAGAACGCGCTGGCCCACGCGCTCCAGTCGGCCCGGCACGACTGCGACCTCCTGCGGGAGCAGTACGAGGAGGAGACCGAGGCCAAGGCCGAGCTCCAGCGCTCGCTCTCCAAGGCCAACTCCGAGGTGGCGCAGTGGAGGACCAAGTACGAGACGGACGCCATCCAGCGCACCGAGGAGCTGGAGGAGGCCAAGTGAGTCCTCTCACCCCGTGATGCGGGGGGACAAAAGTGTGAGGTCCTCCAAGCTTTCAGGCCACCCTCGAGACCTGAGAAGGTCCATGTCCTTCTCAAGGGGAACCTAGATGGGGTTGGGCACCAGAGAACCTCTTTGACCATGAGCGTAGACTGAGGAGGAGGTCAGAGGAGATGCCACCGCCATGTGGGTGATCCCAAGTGGTGGGGCAGCTCCTTCGGGGCAGGGCAGAGTGGAGACGCCTCTGCTGGAGAAGGATCTGGAGGATGTAGAGGGACGTGGAGGTGTAGAGCAGAGCCTTGGCCATCCTCTGGGTGGCAGGAGGTTTGGGTCGGCCCGCTGGGTCCGCGTGTCACCAGAGCCGGTGTCTCCTGGTGCCCGGGGCAGGAAGAAGCTGGCGCAGCGGCTGCAGGAGGCCGAGGAGGCGGTGGAGGCCGTCAACGCCAAGTGCTCCTCCCTGGAGAAGACCAAGCACCGGCTGCAGAACGAGATCGAGGACCTCATGGCGGACGTGGAGCGGTCGAACGCCGCCGCCGCCGCCCTGGACAAGAAGCAGAGGAACTTCGACAAGGTGGGAGCAGCGCAGGGGGTGGTGGGGGCTGGGGGGACGCGTGGTGCTGGCTGGGGGTGACCACTCGCTCGGCTCCAGATCGTGGCCGAGTGGAAGCAGAAGTTCGAGGAGTCGCAGACGGAGCTGGAGGCGTCGCAGAAGGAGGCCAGGTCCCTCAGCACCGAGCTCTTCAAGCTGAAGAACGCCTACGAGGAGTCGCTCGAGCACCTGGAGACCTTCAAGAGGGAGAACAAGAACCTCCAAGGTGAGACTGTGCTCCTCCCCATGGTGGTCCTTGGTTCTCCAGCACCTTCCACATGGGCTGATGGTGTCTCCCCCCGGGCAGAGGAGATCTCGGACCTCACGGAGCAGCTGGGCGCCAGCCACAAGACCATCCACGAGCTGGAGAAGGTCCGGAAGCAGCTGGACGCCGAGAAGCTGGAGCTTCAAGCTGCCCTGGAGGAGGCCGAGGTGAGCCAAGGCCCAGCCCCACGCGTCTCCACGTTCTCCTGGTCTCCTCTGTGATCCTCAGCGTCCTCTCTGTCCCCTCCCAGGCCTCTCTGGAGCACGAGGAGGGGAAGATCTTGAGGGCCCAGCTGGAGTTCAACCAGGTCAAGGCGGACTACGAGCGCAAGCTGGCCGAGAAGGACGAGGAGATGGAGCAGGCCAAGCGCAACCACCTGCGGGTGGTGGACTCGCTCCAGGCCTCGCTGGACGCCGAGACCCGGAGCCGCAACGAGGCCCTGAGGCTGAAGAAGAAGATGGAGGGCGACCTCAACGAGATGGAGATCCAGCTGGGCCACGCCAACCGCATGGCGGCCGAGGCCCAGAAGCAGGTCAAGACGTTGCAGGGTCTCCTCAAGGTACCGGCACCCTCGTGTCCCACAAGCCGCGGAGGTGTAGCAGGTCCCACCAGCCCTCGGGGGCAGTTGGGGGAAGGTCCGCGCCCCTTGCCCACCATCCCCGCCCCGACGCTGCCTCGCAGGACACGCAGCTGCAGCTGGATGACATGGTGAGGGTCAACGAGGACCTGAAGGAGAACATCGCCATCGTGGAGCGGAGGAACAACCTGCTGCAGGCGGAGCTGGAGGAGCTGCGGGCGGTGGTGGAGCAGACGGAGAGGGCCCGCAAGCTGGCTGAGCAGGAGCTGATCGAGGCCAGCGAGAGGGTCCAGCTCCTCCATTCTCAGGTGAGACCTCACGCGGCTCCAAGGAGAGAGGTCACCTCCACCCAGAGGTGCTCGAGCTCGGGAGAAACCACGGGCGTGGGCTTCTTCTGGGTTGAGTTCCCAAGGACCTCCTCCATGCGGAGATCCTCAAAGCCTGCAGAGGTGGGAGGGGGGTCTGGAAGTCCTGTGGGGCTGGAGGAGGATGGGGCAACATCTCCACAGCCACCTCCTGAGCTCCTCCCGTCCACCTCCAGAACACCAGCCTCATCAACCAGAAGAAGAAGATGGAGGGTGACATCTCCCAGCTGCAGACGGAGGTGGAGGAGGCCGTGCAGGAGTGCAGGAACGCCGAGGAGAAGGCCAAGAAGGCCATCACCGATGTGAGGGCTGCGCCGGGACCTCTTCCAGCGCAGGGTGAGGGAGAACCTGCCCCAGACCTCCCGCTCTGACGCCTTCTCTCCCGGGACAGGCGGCCATGATGGCTGAGGAGCTGAAGAAGGAGCAGGACACCAGCGCCCACCTGGAGCGGATGAAGAAGAACATGGAGCAGACCATCAAGGACCTGCAGCTGCGGCTGGACGAGGCGGAGCAGTTGGCCCTCAAGGGCGGCAAGAAGCAGCTGCAGAAGCTGGAGGCCCGCGTGAGGGAGCTGGAGAACGAGCTGGAGGCCGAGCAGAAGCGCAACGCCGAGAGCGTCAAGGGCCTGCGCAAGTCCGAGCGGCGCGTCAAGGAGCTCAGCTACCAGGTGGGGTCATCACGAGGGGTCGCCTGGGGCGCGACACGGCCACGGGATGGGGAGGACCTAAACCATCAACCCGTGATATGGGGCTAGACCATCAACCTGGGATATGGGGCTAGAACATGGTTGACCTCATGACCTTATCTCCGTGGAGACAGACCCTGGTTGGCCTGGTGGTTGTAGGGAAATGGGTGATCTAGAACCTTGACCCGGTGGCCACAGGGACAGGGATGACCCAGAACCTTGACCCGGTGGCCACAGGGATGACCCAGAACAATGACCCAGCCCCGTCTCTCTCCCCGCAGACGGAGGAGGACAAGAAGAACCTGCTGCGGCTGCAGGAGCTGGTGGACAAGCTGCAGATGAAAGTCAAGGCCTACAAGCGGCAGGCGGAGGAGGCGGTGGGTGCCCGGGGGGAGGGTGGACGGACGGACGGACTTATGGATGGATGGGTGGATGGAGAAGAGGATGGGTGGAGGGAGGAATGGAGGGACGGAGGGATGGAGAAGAGGATGGATGGATGGAGGGATGGATGGATGGAAGCTGGGGTAGATGGACCAGGAAGAGCAGATGGATGGCAGGTGGGATGGAAGGTGGGACGGATGGACGGACAGATGGACACGAGGCCCCGCCCCGCAGGAGGAACAGGCCAACACCAACCTGGCCAAGTTCCGGAAGGCGCAGCATGAGCTGGACGAGGCCGAGGAACGCGCCGACATTGCCGAGTCCCAGGTCAACAAGCTGCGGGCCAAGAGCCGCGACATCGGAGCCAAGGTGGGACCTGCCCCTGCCCCAACC
>WEIS01078366.1:0-41455 GCA_013389965.1 Todus mexicanus | reverse complement strand
ACCCCCCACCCCGGCGTAGGCCGCAGGTGGCAGAGGCCTTGCCGCCATGGCGGGGTGGGGGGAACGGGCAGGGGAAGGGAGGGTGGGGGCTGCTCGGAGCTCGGTTGTGGTGGGCTGAGGCGCTTGGAAGGGATGGAAGTGGATCTTGGTGGCAGGGCCTGGCCATCCAGTGCCTGCCCCTATTTAATCGGCCCCTTTAGCAAGAGATGTACGTGTCCCATGGGTAAAGAAATCTGTACTGGGGAACGATTCCAGGTGATATCTCTTTGTGCTCAAGGATATGGTGTAGTAACAGCTCTGCTACAGTTAGATAATGTTCGGACTCGGGGACCTTAAAAGCCTTCTCCAACAGTAGCGATTCTTGAAATGTTGGACTGAGTGATCCTTGAGGTCCCTCCCAAGCTGGTATTGTATGATTTCCAAAAAAACATAACAGTCCTTCAATGTTGGGGGGCAGGATGCAGCTGGTTTTTAAACACACAAAGTGAAGTCAGTAAACCTGGTCTTGTTGTGCATAAATCACTCACCAGAACCTTGAGTTCTTGCCATCAGCATGCAGGGTGCAGCAAGGAGGATCTGCGCATACCTGCCCCCAGCAACCAGGCGGCCTCTGCCCATTCGGAGGGATGACGTGAGCTTTCTCTTTCCGCCTTCACAGCCGGGCACCACCAATGCGAGCTGCATCACCAGCACCTACTGCTCGGGCACCCGTGCCAGCGGCGGCACCAGCTTCTGCCGTGGCGGCTCCTGCCCCGAAGCAGCCCGGCCTGATGGCGCAGATGGCTTCAACCGCCGCCGGCGTTGCCGTAGGATCTGCCGTTGGCCACACCATCGGTCACGCCCTTACTGGAGGCTTTAGCGGAGGAAGCAGCTCTGAAGCTGCGAGGCCTGATATTACCTATCAGGTAAGAGAAAGCACAACCAGACACCGGCTAGTGAGGCGCAGTTTACCCGGCAGATTAGTTACGCGTAGGCTGAGGTAATCCCTGTAGATGTAAAGAGCACACGAGTTGTAGCTGGGGTAAGCAGGGTAATTGTAGAGACTCGCTCTCCAAGGTAACTACCACAGTCACCGTTAAGTATCTTAAAAGCGGTTCAAGGTACTTGAAGGTACCTTCAGGGTGCACATGAGTGCTGTGTGTTTGTGGCAGGTTGTTAGTGTTGTTTCCTGCTGTAGTACTGCTCTGATTCAGGCAGGACTGCCGCGTCCCAGGTCCGATGACAGTCAGATCTGTTGCAACGGCTTGTGCTGCTCAGACATTGAGCTCACACTCTTACCTTGCCCAGATCCCGTCCGGAGTTACCCAAGTGTGACTTACAAAACCGTTTGGAGTGCGTCATCCTGCTGCTGGGAACCATTTTGTCCTTCAGCCCATTAGTTGTTTTCCATTTAAAAAAAAAGAACATTTGACTAAAACACAGGGAAGGAGGAGGCAGAGAGCGGCGCTGGGGGGTTTGCTCGTGGTAGGCTGGAGCTGTTGCGAGGGCGCTCACGGAGGTTTGTGCCATTTCAGGAGCCCCAGGCTGCTCAGCCTGCCTACCAGCAGCAGCAGCAGTTTGCTCCTTGCCAGTACGAGATGAAACAGTTCCTGGAGTGCGCGCAGAACCAGACCGACCTCAAGCTGTGCGAGGGCTTCAGTGAGGTGCTGAAGCAGTGCAGGTTCGCCAATGGTGAGTAGACGCCGCTACCAGCCCCCCACGCAATGAGCCCCTCGGTGCAGCGACTGGGGGAATGTCCCGTTTCTTTCACTCCATCTGGGAAGGAAGGGGGATGGATAGAGAGCATGTGCACTGAACCAAGCTGCTCTTCTCTCTGGCTTCCTCTTTTGGAGGAGCAGGAGGTGATGGGGTGGGGAGAGGATGAATACCCAAAGCTCCTGTGCTGCTGATTGTTGAGAGGAGCGGTGGCAGCAGCCCTGGAGAATCAGCACAGCATCGCTGTGCCCGTTGGGGGCGACTGACCCACCACCCTGGCCCAGGAGAAGGGGAACAGCCCAACGCCGCTCTGGGGAAGCCTGTGAACAGATGAGGGAGAAGGGAACACCCGAACATATGTCTGCCTTCAGAGATTCAAACCTCACTGCGATTAACTGGCCACTTCTTACCTTCCAGGTTTAGCCTAAGCCTCCGGAGCAAGGGTGCTGAAGATCATCCTACGAGAACTGACCTGTGAATGGAAGAAAAAAAAAAAGCTTCAGTAATAAAATTCTAAAGCTGCCTGATAACTTGTTAGTTCCCATATTCACACTGTTGTCCTCCTTGTGGCTTGATTCCTGCCATAGCCGCTACCGATGTGATACAACTTCCAGCCGCGAATTAACTTAGCACAAAATGGAAGAATGAGCGTTAAAGCAGAAGGAGCTTAATGTGGGTTGACTGGTTTGCTGATTGTTGTGTTGAATGTAAGCGATACGGTGTCTAAATAAACTTCTCTCCGGAAGTATCTGGCTTGAAGTGGACTTTGGAGTTGAGTGCAGGAGGGGGAGCAGGCGAGAGCTGGGGTTGGCAGGTTTCTGTGCCTGCCAGCAGCGGGGCTGGAGCTCCGGGAGTCAGGAGATACCTGAATTTGTGTTCCCACTTCAGCATTTGAACCCCACGGGCAACTTCTGACTAAAACACGTAGCGCCGAGACTGGCTGTGCCCAATGCCACGCTCCTCTGCCTGCACCAGCAATCAGTTCCCCAAGGGCATCCTTCCATACTTTTAAAACAAGCTCGATACTCGGATCAGAGAGATTCTGAGGAACACCTTCGCTCTGCTCAGAGGATCTCGGTGGCAGGCCATTACCCGAGTGAGCCTCTGCGCTGTCGGGCAGCTCCGCACCTCTGAGATAACACGGTCTTGCATCAGACTCACAGTTCCCAGTAACACAAGCTGAGGTTGTCGGGTTTTCTTCCTTCGTCTCCTGGTAGGAGTCGTGCACTGCAACAGGAGAAGGCGAGCTGGGTGCTGCAGCCTTCTTCCACCTGGTTTAGGAAAGTGACAAAGCCACAGCTGCCCTAGGAAGGGAAAAAAAAATAATCTTTCACAAAATAGTTACTGAGGGCAAGTGCAAACCCTCCCTTTTCCATCAGAGGGAGCAGCCAGCTCATGCCCTGCTGAAACCTCTGCGGAGTAAACGCCCTCCTGCACTTCAGCGTCGGAGTAAACCTGCGCTGAGAGGGGAGGGTTAGAACACCAGGAAGAGGGGGAACAGCCCTGCCCCGAAAAGAGCAATTCCTGCTAAAAATACCTTCATGCATGACCTGGTTTCCCTGAACTTCTGTTGGATATTCTGCCTGTTCCCAAGAGCCCCCAGCTCAGATCTGCAGTCCCAGGAAGTTCAAAAGATAAAAACCAGCATCCAAAGCAGGGAAGGGTCACCTCAGACATAGGGGGGCAAGGACACAACTGCCTTTCCTGGTGGCAGGAGCTGCTCTGCTTCTGCTGCTCACGTCTCAGCTTGACAGGGCGCTGCACTAGCTTATTTCAACTCTATTTCTTTACCTTAAAGGCTTGTGTTAGATGATCCCTGAAGTCCCTTCCAATGCGGTGTGCTGTGCTCCTGCAGCCAAGGAGAAGAACCAGCGCAGGGCAGAAGCGCTGCCCTGAGCTGCTCCTGAGTTTCACAGAACCCTTGAGGTTGGAAAAGACCCTTGGGGGGAAATCATCGAGTCCAACCCTCAACCTTACTCTGCAAAGTTCACCCCTCAACCATGACCCCCAACACCGCGTCTAAACACGTCCAGTGATGGGGATTCAACCCCCTCCCAGGAGCTGTGCAATTTTTTTCCTAATGAAACGGAGAAAACTCACTAACAACTCAGTGTTATTAAGCAGCATTCTTTACTGCGGCGCCGGGCAGCGTGGGGGAGAGCTCCTCCCAACATGTGCATCGATCTANCTGCTCCAGGCCAATTATCAGGCCTCTAAAGTCCTGTTATCTACTCTACAGGGTTAGGCTGACCCTGTGGGCCTCCTCCTTAATGCAGCTGTGCTCGCTAGCTCAGGTTGTACCTATCCTAAATCAATCCTCGCTTCCTCCAGATCTCAAGTCACTCCATCCTCAGTCACTAATATCCAGCCTAACACACACACAGACACACACACAGACATTCCCCCGGCAGCAACCAGGGGGGTTACACGAAGTTTTGGGGGTAGCACACCTCGGGAATCACCCCCACAGAGGGGCCTGGGGGGGTGTCGCGCAGCTCGTGGCCGAGCCCAGCCCCGCTCAGGGGAGGGTTCAAGCTGCCGGTGCCGGGGGAAGTCCCCGCTCCTCTTCCGCTGCTCTTGCTCCCCGGCAGCTCCTCCCTTCCCTTCCCTGCTCCTCCCGGGGGGTTCCCGGGGCTGCCCCCTCCGCTCCCCCTCAGGAGGGAGGCTCTGCGGGAGCCTCGGGCCCACCATGCCCGCCCGCCGCCCGCCTCTGCCAGCTCTTGGGGCGCTTTATTTTTGGCTCGGCGGAACCGGGAGGAGCTGAGGGAAGCAGCCGGGAGCCCTTTCTTTTCTTTCTTTTCTCTTTTATTTCTTTCTTTCCTTCCTCGGCCTTTTGCCCATCGCCCGGCGGCAGCGAGGTGAGGGGGCGGCGGGGGCGCCTTGGGGAGCCGGGCGGGGGCCGCTTTCCCTGCCCCACACAGCTCGGCTTGGCAACCTTTATCCGCCCTAAACGGCGTTGTTATTGTTGTTCTCTTCTCCCTGGAAGCGGGAGGTGGCGGTGCGAATTTAAAAAAAACCCTCAACAACAAACTCCCCCTTCCCCCAAAACGTCCTGCCCGGGGGGGTTCGGAGGGTTTGGGGAGGGGNGCGGATCCTGACACTGGGATTCGGATGTTTTAAACAAACTCCTGGGCTTTTTTCCACCCAAAAGGCAGCACGGACCCCCCCAGGCTTTTCTTCCAGCCCTTCCCCAGGGCACCACCAACCCCCATGACTTTGATTTCCAGCTTGGAAAAAACCCAAAGTTGTTGGTTCCCCCCCCACTGCCCAGCGATATTTTCTTTCCCCGACTCTCTGTTCCTGCCTCTCGTTTATAATTTCAGCCCTGCCCTGGTTTGGCGTCGCTCACGGCATATCCAACAGCTATAACTGTCTGAATTAAATCAAACTCAGAGCTGTACAGAAACGCTCCAGCCCTCGTTAGGCATCACTCCCAGCTGCAGACACCTAAACCACAGCATCTGTCCTTATTATCGGTTGGACTCGGTGATCCCAAGGGTCTTTTCCAACCTCAAAGATTCTACATCGGTCCTTATCAGGACAAATACGTGTTGATATGAAGATTTAAACGTACACAGAGAGGCAAACCTGCCTGGTGGAGTTATTGCCGCCTCGAAGAGGAGAGCAAAAGGAAACCCCACAACATCAGGGCTTTTCTGACCACCTTTTGGCCCTCCCCCAGCAACAAACTGGCGCCTCAAAGTGACAGTTTTACTGCCCAAGCTTCTAAGAGCTGCTTTCTGCACTGGCTGCTTGCGGGGGGGGTGTGTTTGAGGAGCAGCTGGACCTGGACAATTGGGATTTGGGTGTAGGAACAAGCAGAGTCCATCCAGTTCCCAGAGATTAAAAGGGAAACGGAACACCAGAGAAAATTTGGGATGAGGACTACCGATTATTCCCCTCGCTCTGTCAAAATATTGTCACACTGCTGCTCCTCCAGCAATGGCAGCGCGTACCGAGAACCAAAACAAAACCCTAAAAGCAACTGGCCAAAAGCTTTTCAGGAGTTTCGGAGGCTGCTGCCAGCTGTACGTGGGTGGCTGAGGAAGCTCAGCTGCTGTCCTCGGGCTGGCTTGGCCCCAGCTGACTCCCCAAGTGCTCGTTGTCCTCAAGTGCCTCGTCCCCTGCCTGCGCCCTGACCTGCTGAGCCCCCCGGTGCTGTCTCACCCACCCTCACCACCCATATTCGCTCCTTAGTCCTTTTCCTTTCACATTAAACACCATTTTTTCCTCCTTGTTCTCAGCCAAACTCTTCTGGACAACTGACACTTTAAAAATAATCGGCAAAAGAGAAGAAAAAAAAAGCACAGCAAGGCAGATTTCAGCCCTTGGGGACAGCCAGGCTCGGGGGGATCCAGTGGGAGTTCTCCTGTGGTCCTCAGGGACATCTCCACGGGGTCCCAAGGGCAAAGCTTTGCTTTTTCAACCAGCAAAAAATCCCCTTTGGTCGGTGGTCCAGGATTCACCATCAGCAGCATCATCTTCTTCAGCTCAATGTTTTCCCCTCTGGGGGGGTATTTGGGACAGGGAAGGTCCCTGCTCCTGCCCTTGCTGCAGCAAGCGCCCATCCTTGCTCTTTTCTCCTTGCAGACCATCTTTCCACCACCAGGCGAGCCCAGAGCGCCTCCAGGCAGGAGCCAGAGATGACCAGGGAAGAAGACCTACCAGACTGGAACTCGTCCCAGGAGTTTTATGAAAAATATGAACCGAAGGAGGTTTTGGGCAGGTAAAGCTTGTTTTCTGGCAAACTGTGGCTTCGTGTGCTCCAGTAGCCGATAGGAACCGTGTCCCCTGGGAATCTGATATGAACGGGGCCCTGTAGCAGCACGGGGTTAAAAATAGCATGAAGCAGCACTTTCCGTCAGCTCCAAAATCTCCTGTCCCACCAAGACAGGGTGACAGAGCGACGCTGGCTTGGGCGTCAAAATGCCAACCTGCCCAGGTGCCGATGGCACAGCCGCGAAGTCGAGCTGAGTGGGGAGGAATGGAAACGCCCATCTTGTCTGTGTTGTCCCTGGCAGGGGGGTGAGCAGCGTCGTCCGGCGGTGCATTCACAAAATCACGCGGCAGGAGTATGCCGTGAAGATTATCGACATCACGGCAGGTAACATATCCCCCAAGGAGGTGCAGGAGCTGCGAGAAGCCACCACTAAAGAGATCGACATTCTCCGGAAAGTCTCGGGCCACCCCAATGTCAGTAAGTCAGGTTCTGAGCATCAGCACAAGGGGGATTTCTGACCCATTTGTTCTTCAGGGTGTCCCCAGGAAGGGGTTTTGGGGTGAAGTCCCTGGAGGGTCAGACCTCCCACGGCCCTAACACGATGCAGGGCTCCTGCTCAGGCCATCGCTTGCTTTACCTCCACACACGTGCCAGGAGTGCCCAGGCTGTGTCCCAACCAAAACACTCATGCAGATCAACCCCTCATTAATTCAATTAGCAAGTGGACCAGCAATTTTTTAGTCCATTAATGGACAGTATCGTGCTGTACACGGTGCTCACAGCCCCCATGTTTTATTGCAGTCCAGCTGAAGGACAGCTATGAATCCAGCACCTTCTTCTTCTTGGTGTTTGACCTGTAAGTACCAGCTTCCCTGTCACCCCAGCACCATCTCCCCAAGCCCATCCTGGCTCTGCAGGTGGCCACCAGCCAACACTCGCCCCAGCTTTTTATGGCCCTAGCAGGGCCAAGCTAGGGGACAACCAGCTCTTGCTTAAGGCAGAAACGAGCCGCGGTGTTTCCCCTCCATCAGCGGCTCAGCACTGCTCAGGTTTCCTTGTAACCTTTGGTGGGAACTGTCATGTATCCCTGCTGGTTATTTATATGCCCAGTGGGACCAGGGCATGGGTGGCACCGCGGCTCCTGACACCGGGACAGTGCGATGGATGTCAGCGGAGGGGGATGGCACCAGGAAAACCCTGTCTCCGTCCCACCCAAAACACACCCTCTCTCCAGGAATAGCCTTTCCTCCCCTCGCCTTGGCATTTTGAGGAGTGGGTGTCCTGGGCTGTTAAGAGGCAGCAGCCCCTGGGTGATCCTCCGCCGGGGCTCAGGGCCAGTTCGCTGATGCAGCTCAGCCGCTGCCTGCTTCCGTTTTCCCTCCCACGTGCAGGATGAAGAGAGGGGAGCTCTTTGACTACCTCACTGAGAAAGTCACCTTGAGCGAGAAGGAAACCAGGTAAGGCCAGAAGCAGATGGCTGGAAATTGTGTTGCTGAAGCAGAGCGTGGGTTCGGAGGACAAGCCTGCAGCTGGCACAGCACCCACGGGCAAGGCAGCACCCTGGGCTGTGCCCCTGTGCTCAGACAGAGGGGCTGAGCTACACGGTTCCTGTCCCCGTCCCCATCCCCGTTCCTGGGAGCACGGTGCCAGTGGGTGTTTGTGCTCAGAGAGATGCTGTCACCCACCCCCAGGAAGATCATGCGTGCGCTGCTGGAAGTGATCCAGTACCTCCACTCCATCAACATTGTCCACCGGGACCTGAAGCCGGAAAACATCCTCCTGGATGATGACATGAACATTAAGCTGACGGACTTTGGCTTCTCCTGCCAGCTGCAAGAGAACGAGAAGCTCAAAGGTAGGAGGATGGTGAGGTGGGGACGATGCTGGGCTGGCTCGAGGCTGCCCTGCTGCTGCAGTTGCTGGAGTCTCCCCGGCGTCACTGTCTCCTTGGGGCCAGTCTTGCTGCCATGGGTGTAAATCAGCACCTGTCAGCTTGGGGTGCTCTCCTGCTTGCGCACAAACCCCGCTCTGTCTGCTCGTGGTCTCCACACCTCACCACGAAGAAGTTTCTGCCGATTAGGAAAACCATCGTATTCCTTCCGCTTCTTTTTCCTCCAGTTTATCCCAATTACTCCGTCCATTTACTGCCCAATATGATTTCTTTTCCCAACCAAAGAACCGCATATCCAACAACAGGCACATCCTCCTACTCCGTTACCTCGCTTTTTAGCCACTGTAATTCACCAAGAGGAGTCACCGATGAGATGCGCACGAGCTGTGGTCAGCCCTGCGAGCACCACCACTGCAAAGATCCCACCTGGGACTACTCAGGGGTGGGTGGGGATGGCACAAACCCTCCTGGGTGGCTCAGGGGGGTGCTCTGCCCTGTCCCTGCAGAGATCTGCGGCACGCCTGGCTACCTGGCCCCCGAGATCCTCCAGTGCTCTATGGACGATGAGCACCAAGGCTACGGGAAGGAGGTTGATATGTGAGTGAGATGCCTGCCTTCCCACCTCACCCCTCGGGCTGCTCCCAAAACACGTGTGGCTTGAGGCAGCCCCCAAAAGAGTAACCAGCTCAGTCAGAGCCCTGCAGGGACTTTGCCACATCTTTGGTGGCTCCAGGCTCAGGTCTGCAGTGGTCAGAGCTGTAACCAACCACTCCAAACACACATATTCGCACGTATCGCGTATTTCAGCCCCTTTTCAGTTTAAGTATCTCCATTAACTCCCACACCAGGACACTTTGCACACCACAGCCTGAGCTGAAACAGCCCCAAAACATCCAGCCTCGCTGGCACCACCGTATCCCACCTTCCCACATCCTCTCCCTCCCTTAAGAAAACCCAAGAAATGAAAATGCCTCCAACTCACAGCTTCCTCCTGCAGCATCCAAAAGAGCAGCTCCACAACAGCTCCCTCGCAAAGAGGCAGCTGCTGCTTCTTATCACCCACCAGGGCTAACGAGCCCCAGCAGCCAGCTCAGCCTCCCTCAGCAGACACCAGGCAGGGCAGCGTCCTCCTGGTTTTCCACGGCTCAAAGCCGTGGCGCGTAGCCCAGCGTGTCCCAGCTTGCACTGGCTGCTTGCGCAGGTGCCCCCAGGGTGCCGGCCAGGGCTGGAGGGTCCTTTGGGTTGCCCGCAGGTGGAGCACCGGGGTGATCATGTACACCTTGCTGGCCGGCTCGCCTCCCTTCTGGCACCGCAAGCAGATGCTGATGCTGCGGATGATCATGAACGGAGATTACCAGTTTGGTTCTCCGGAGTGGGACGACCGCTCGGACACTGTTAAAGACCTGGTAGGTGCTTGAGGATGGGAAAACCTGAGGCGGGGATTGCAAGACACCCTCAGGATACCCTGAGCTGATGGGGTGCCCTCCTGCAGATCTCCCGGTTCCTGGTGGTGGACCCGCAGCAGCGTTACACGGCCAGCGAGGCGCTTGCCCACCCCTTCTTCCAGCAGTACGACGTGGAGGAGGTGCGGCACTTCAGCCCCTTCCAGAAATTCAAGGTGAGGTTGGCTATGGGGGTGTCTCAGTGTCCCCACCCCGAGCCCAGGAGCTGCAGGAGCCCAGCGCTGGGATGGATTCCCCAGCTGAGCTGGGAGAAACTGGGAGTTGAATGACATGGTCTCTGGCAGGATGCGGCAGCTTGAATGGAGACCCTTCTCCAAGCGCTGTTTCACCTGTTTTCGGGTACTTCCTAAGGGCTTTTTCACAGAAGAAGATTAATTAAGGAAAGGGAAAAACCTGGCTGCCCTGCAGGTCATGAAAAAAACTCCACTTCTGAGGGGAAATCGATAAGCCTGACATCACACAGGGGGCACCAAATGATACAAAGTTGATAAACCAGAGGAATCCTTTCCCTTCCTTATAGCGAGCTGTTAGGGCAGCTCAGAGATATCGGACGTGGCATTAGGTGGCACATCCAGGACTGAGCCACAGTTCTGATATGAAGGGCATGCTTGAAAAAAAGCCTGTGCTGCTCACACGGGACCAAGGGGCTGTGGCAGGAGCCGGGCTCCCTCCCAACTCCTGCACACGGAGAGCGGCGCGTGGGAAGCCTTGGGGCCGATCCTGTCCCATCGTAGGACTGGCCACAAATTGCAGCCTGTTCCCCTCCGCGCGCTGCAGGTGATCTGTCTGACCGTCCTGGCGTCCGTCCGCATTTACTACCAATACCGGCTGGTCAAATCGGTCACCAGGGAGCTGGTGCTGCGGGACCCGTACGCCCTGAAGCCTGTCCGCAAGCTGATCGATGCCTGTGCCTTTCGAACTTACCGGCACTGGGTGAAGAAGGGGGAGGCGCAGAACAGAGCTGCCCTCTTCGAGAACACCTGCAAGGCCGTTCTGCAGACCTTGGCAGCCGAGGAAGGGCTGTTTTGATCACCGCTGCTCAGCCAGCGCGTTTGCTCAGAGTTAAGGCGAGTAAAATCTTTGAAAATCAACCGGTGGTTTCTTTGGCTTTTCCTTAGAGATAACGCGTTTCTGTTTTGGGAAGGCTCAGAGGCTGGTACGAAGCTGGGATTTCCCCAGGAGATGAGGACTGATGCACGATGTGCCCAGGAACGTGCCCCCATCGCTCCCTGCCCTGCAGCCACCCTTCATGGCCGCGCTCACAGGCGGGTTCTGGGTGTCCTGCTGGAGGTCAAGGCAGCTCTGATACAGTCTCACACTTGCCCCCCTCTTCTTATTTAAAACGGACACCAAAGGGAGACCTGTAATATCTACACCAAAAGGATGTGAAAAACAAACCACCCTACCTGCCACTCCCAACCACCGCTTGTGCTCGGACATCCCAGCGCAGAGCGGAGCTTTAGCTCAAAGTATTTATTTTTAATTTTTACAACTCTCTGGGTTTAACGAAAGTTGCTGCTGGGGGGTTATTCATCTCCACAGGAGAAAATGCCTCCAGGTCTTCCCAAGTGGTGTCCTCAGAGCTCGTGTTTGGTCTGGCTTTTCTCGGCCGTGACGGGCGGGATGTCGGCAGCACAGCGGAAGCTGAGGTTGTCAGAGGCGGAGTCTGGCGTGTTCCCCATTCTCACAGGAGGCAAAAAAAGAGACCCCAAATTAGGGATCCTTCCCAGTTAACACTTATTTAACGTGACCCTCTGTAACAGACTAGAAATATCTTCTACTTCCTTTGAGTAACTTCAAGAAAAGCATTTAATTCTAAATGCTTCCTGGAAAATACACGATTTGAGGAGCAGTTAGGAGCTTATTAATAGCAGGAAAATTGTCAGCAGTATTTGTAGCGTGTTTTCCTAAGTGCTTCTCAGGAAAATTAAGTAGGAACAAGCAAAGTGTCTTTGAAAAGAAATCCCCTTGCAAATAAAACGAAGCCAGAAGAGATTGGTGTGGAACAGCACCTGGGCATCGCCCTGACCTACCTGGTAGTCACACGAGCTTTATGATTTGCAGCCCCATCCACCGTGTCAATCCACGAGGCGCCTCTCAGGACCCGCATGTCCTGAGCGCGCTGCCGCGACGAGAGCCCCGGGGGCAGGTACTGGGACGCCGTCCACTCCCAGGTGTTTCCCAGGAGGTCGTAGAGCCCTGGAACACGGGACAGGTTTGCATCAGGATTACGAGAGCACGTCTGCAAGGGCTGCGGAAGCACTTTGGAGCGTGGGAGGGGGCACAGCATTCAAAGCACTGCGGCAAGCGCGTGGTTTAATGGTGAGACTGGGAACCAGAAGGTCTTTACTGTGTTGCAAACTGTTTACAACTGAGCCTTTTAATGTGTCTCGTGGTTTCCCACCTGCATGAGGGCCGAGCATCCACTGCCCTCAACATAACGTGCTCGGGATTTCTGGGGAAATCACAGTGAAGTGCAGAATAACTGGCTTCTAATGAAAACCAGGGGATGGTTTGGTGCATTGAAGCGCATCAGGTGCACGTCAGCCAACCAGTAACAACCATCAACGCTTTTGCTGGGCTCAGTTATAGGATTCTCTATATAATTAGTGTTATTTTAGGAAGCAGATGCCATCCCCCAAACCAGGGCTGGGATGCCTGCTCCGTACCGTAGTTGTTCTGAGGAGGGAACGCTGCCACCGGCGAGACTCCGTGATAACCGTCCTCAGCCGTGTCGACTCTTGGGAAATCGCCCTGTGGGAAAAGAGAGATCACTCCGAGCAAAGACCGACCGTGGAGACGCCGGGAAGCCCTGCTCTTGGCAGCAGCACGTTAAATAGTGGAAACAACTCGCTGGCACAGATTGACTCTGTGAAGTATTTCCGGCCAAGAGGAGATGGAGAGAGGGATGATTTTTAGGATCTTACCTGCCACAGATTTGTCCGGTTCAGCTGAAACTTGTTTCCCCAGGGATAAACCCTTTCTGCCAAGGAGGAAGAGATGCCCGTTACCCCTCATCGCTCCAGCCTCTGCATTTGCTTATTTTTAACCAGGTTTTTATGAGCGTCCTTTTCTGCTCAGCTCGGGACAGTAAGAGGGGTTAGATGAACAGGGCTTGTTGGTCTAATCCCTACAGACACTGCCAAGGAGGGCAGGAGAGGCGCGAATCAGCAATAGCTTCCCATTTACAGACCATGGCTCGCACCAGGGAGGCCCTGCAGTGATCCCAGCTGCTGCTTTACACCAGCACCAGTGGGGGAGGGAGAACAAACCCAAGAAATGGTATTTTTAGCTGGGAGAAGAGCTTTGTTTAGAAAGATACATTAAGAGCATAGATAGGCCACTTCTATTATTATTATTATTGTACTATTTCAACTCCCAGCCAAAAGAGGTGGTTCATGCCTTAAGAGTAACCTCTGAAAATATTTCTAGATAGAGGTTTGGATCTGGGAGAACTAAGATTACTCAATTCCTTGGTTTGGAGAAAGGTCGGAGCTTGTGGTACGTACGTTCCAGTCCTCCCCGGGCAGCGAATTCCCACTCCTCCTCCGCTGGGAGCCTCTTCCCTCTCCAGGCGCAGAACGCCCGCGCGTCGTTCCAGCTCACGTGCAGCACCGGGTAATCCAGCCGGTCCTTTATGCTGGAGCCAGGACCTGAGGGCTGGGAGGAATCGCATCAAACAGGTTTTGAATTGATTTTTATAAACTTTTCAATTAAAAAGGACAGAACAGAGCAAGGCAGGGAGCGTGCAGCAACCAGAGATGCTGGCTTGGGGTCAGTAAGGTTCAGCACCCACCAACACCTGCACGCGCCCAGCGCAGAGAGGACCCGCCGCACCACACCTGTACTCACCTGTCGCCAAAACGCCTTCTCGATGGGCAGCCACCACGGGGCAGACTGGGAAAAGACACCAGATTAAAGCTGAACTGGCGACACCCCCGCCCCGAACACCATCCTGCAGCAGCGTGGGCGAAGGACAGCGCGTGTTAGTCTGGCAAAGGTGAAATGCCGCAGTCTGAGCTGGGTTATCAGGTGTTTTGACAGCGCTTTCCAAGGGAGGAGAGGCGTCTGCTTTTAGAAGTTGAAACAGATCACGAAGCTCACGCTGGTTAGTTTTTCTGTTTGAAGGTTTGATTAATAAAGTTCGTTAAAACGCGATTTGCTCCCTCCCACCTCCCTGGAGCATCTCGGGAGGTCAGTCTGACTGTGTTGGCAGAGGATGTAAGCAGGAGCGCCACAACTCAAGCCAGGCTCAGCCCTGCTCCAAAGAAAAACCACCGAGAACGGCCCAGCTCTGCGCTGAGAGGGGGCTGCTACTCCCTGGAAAAGGCTCTCCCTTCCTGGTTGTTTTTACTTAGCGAGGTCAGACAGGGAGGAGATCAGAAATAACCATCTCCATCGTCACCACTGAAGCTCACGGGTTTTAGATTTACCTCCAGTTTTTGGGTGACTTTTTTTTTCAGCTCCTCGGATACGAAATCCTCAAAGACAAAGCTCCAGCCAAACGCTTCTGCTTCTGTTTTGTATTTCTTTTCTCTGACGAACTCCCTGGCATAAACACGACACGCTCAGGCGCCTGGGGAAGAGCTCTTCCCAGAGCCACACCACCAAATACAGCGATCTGCACACGCAGCAAGCTCAGAGCAAGGCAAAACGTACACGACCTACAGACAGCCCGTCTGCGGAGAGTCCCAGCTCCTCCCCAGGACAGCACCCGTCCGTTTGGATACAGATCGAACAGAAAAACAGGGGGGAAAGAAGCATATTTGGGAGCTACCCTGGTACAATGCTTCAGCTTGCACCTGTAGAGGTGATTTATTACTGACTGTCAGGGATTTTTGCTCTACTGAAGGTGCTGGGAGCATCCAAGTGTTGGGTTTGGGCCCCAGCACCAACCCCCAGGACGTCCCCGCAGCTCCTGGAGCCCCCCAGCCCCTGCCGGCCGAGCGAACCCAAACCTTCGCCCCTACCTGAAATCCCTGTTTGTGACGGGGTATTTGTCGAGAGCAAACGGCTTCAGCGTCACCTCCCTGATGGGCCCCTCTTCAGTCCTCTTGTCCAGGGAAGCGGATCCCATCTGGAACGTGCCCCCGGGCAGCTGCACCATGCTTCCATCCTCCCCGAATGCTACGAGTGAAGAGATTCAGCGTGAGAATTGTTCTGTTTAAACACGACTGCGGGTGTTACTCGCCAGAAAGTCACTTTATGTACCAGAGATGAGGTGCAATATAGTAAGTACCTATGGCTAAGCGCATAAACGCATACGCTTAGCGTTTGTGTAGGTCTGTATATTTTGGGTAACAAGCTAAAAATATTCTAAAGCCCCATTTTCAGGCTCTCCCCTGGGAAAGAGCTGGCTCGGTGGGGTGAGGGAAGCAAGGGCAGCTCCTCTCGCTGCAAACAGCGGCAAGGGAAGGACTGGGGGGAGCTGCTGGGAGACGCAAAGGGGATTTGAGGGCTCCTCGCCCCCAGCCAAGGGAGAAGGAGCTGCCGGAGCCTCACCCTGCAGGGCCCGGCTGCTGCCCAGCAGCCAGCACCAGGCCAGCAGCGCCAGCACCATCCCCGGGCAGGGCGAGCAGCGCAGGAGCCGCCGCCGCTGCCCCGGAAGAGCTGCGGGCTCGGGAAGCGGTTCCGGGCTCAGCCCGGGCGGGGTTGGGGCTCCCCAGGAGGCGTTTGGATGATTTAACCCAAGGGATGTTTACACGCTAATTACAGGGGAAGGTTGTGAAGCGTTTCCACAAGCCGCCGGCTGCAGGGGCCGGCAGGAAAACCAGCAACAAAACCACAACCCGCCCCTCCGAAGGGTGTTTGAACACAAACCCGGGTTTGTTTGGGGGTGCCTGGAGTGGTTTGTGGCGCTTTTTTTAAATAAAGTTGCTTTTGTAGTCTTTCAGGCAGGCAGCTGGGGCTGGGAAGGAGGCGACTGTTAACAGAACAAAGCACAGCCAGGAGGGAAAAATCCTTTGACTCGAGGAATCTCTTCCACCCCCCTCAGCCTGACAACCTCCATCAGCAGCTGCATTTCTAGATCTGTTACCCGTAGCTTAACGCAGCAGGACCAGTGTTAACCCCCCCCCAAACCTACTAGTCTGTTAAGCTGACAGGTCTCACCCCCTGCAGATCATTCTGAGTGGGACCCCTCAGCTGTGTCTGAGCAGCCACAAAACTCTTAAGTAAGGGGCTTACTGATTTTCACCACCCCACCAAGAGCAGGAACAGAGTCCCTGCAGCTGCAGCCCTGCAGCCCAGCCAGCTGTGAGCAAAAATCCTTGGCCCAAAGACAGGGAAGTTTGAAATAATCGACACAGGTAAAGCACGGAACAGTTTATTGGGTAAAAAGGGAAGCAACTTCAGGTGTGCACTTTAGCAAAATGAAAAATAAATAACTGATGTTTAGAGCCAAATAGTTGGAGAGTAAGTTGTGAGTATTTTGAGTGGCCACGTTTACCAAAAAAAGGGGCTGCTGGTCCCAGCAGAGAAACTTTCACTGCTGGCAAAATCCCCCGAGGCTAAGAAAGGAGCCGCCTTCAGGTGGATTCCTCAAAGCCATTCCACAGGGCACTAGCGAGGCTGACCCAGCTCAGCCTTTGAGAGAGGACATGCCAGCTCGCATGATTTCATCCACCAAGAGAATGTTGCTGGCGATCACCGTGCTGGAAATACGAAATAAATATTGTTAGATATCCGTTCTTACACCATTCAAAGACAACTCGGCTTCGTTTCTGCCTTGAGACAGCTTCCTCTAGGTGGGATCCCTCAATTCCGCAGTATCAACATTCCAACACCCATCGCAATTTACAATGAAAATACCGTAACATTTACCATGAATGAAGCAGTTGCTTTTTGACATTGTAATTATCCCAGATTCCAGCTGCTGCAGCCACCATCGGCTCCCCTACAAACAAAGCAACAAAGTCTTTAAATAACCAGGTCACACAATCCAAAGTAAGACTTCCCACCATCTAACATCGGGTGTTACTGGCTGCATCCACCCAGCGTTACTGTGTGCTCTAACTTCGCAAGATGTTCCACAGAGCTGAGCCATGGTAAGTTTCTTCCTGGAGCATCACCCCATGATTTGAGGAAGTTCTTACCAGTGTTCAGATCGACCCCAGTGAGTTGTCCCGACTCCGCGTGTTCTGTCTGAACCTTCACTAGCGTTTCCTGGGGATCGTAACCAGAGTTCTGGGCGAGAACCTTTGAGAGAACAGAGAAACGATTTCATGCTGTTAATTAGAGACCTCCAGCAGAGAAAGTGATGGGTCTGTGTTACTCTGGAGTTCTTTGTACCTTGGGAATGATGAGCAGAGCATCAGCGAAGGCCTGAACCCCAAGCTGGGCTCTTCCTTTCACATTAGGTTTATGCTTGACAAGAGCATTTGCTACTGCCACCTCTAGTGCCCCGGCTCCTGGAACCACACACCCTGCAAGGAAAACCCAACACACACTTCACAATTATTCTCATTGACAACTATTTCAATTTAAACAGGTAATTTTTCGTGTAGCTTGATCTCTTCCCTCATCCTTAGAGCAGCTCATGTCCAATGAGGATACAAAATTCACTAATTTGGGGGTAAGTTTCAACAGAAGATCCTTAAGATCATAAAACTGAGCAAGACTCACCGTCCTCAATAGCATTTTTAACAGCACGCAGACCGTCTCTAACCGCGTCCTTGATCTGCGTGAGCGTGTGCTTGTTGGGTCCCCTGATCAAGAGGGTGACAGAGCGCGGGTTGTTGCATTTCTCAATGAAGGTGTATTTCTCTTCACCCTGTAAGAAACAGGGTTGTGTGTTCACAGCATCTGCTTAATAAACGTAAATACTGAATAATGGAATGGAATTGACACTTTCAGCATCAGTTCTGCACTGACGGCACTTCAAGAAGCAATGAGAAGCAGAACCTTATTTCAGCTTTCTCAATTTTACAGGTATTAGAAGCCTAACATGGAAAAAGCAGGAAGCTACCCCCTGACAAGAGCACGCATGCAGGCAGATGTTCACATCCGAGCAGATGCTGGGGTATGAAATGGCACCAGCCTTTATTCACTTGAGAAAAATCCACAGGCAGTCATTGAGACAAAAGATGAGGTGGCATCAAGTGAGGTGCATTTAACAGTATCAGCTGAAAGGCAAGCTGTACTCACCAGGGTATACTCGTAGACCAGCCCTGCGTGCCCCAGGCAGTCAAGACTGAGATCCTCCACAGAGTTCATGGCAGTACCACCACAGGCAAGGGTCAGTCTGAGAGAGAACACACACAGCTTAGCACTTGCTGTAGATGAAAATGTGAAGTCTCTAACCTAACCATACTTGCCAAGCTCAGAACAGTTTGCTTCCCTTCACAAAAATAAGCCAGACTCGATTCACCATTTTACTTTGGAAGAGAGAGTTATTTTACCCTCTCCCTAGGAACTGACCTTTCCATGTTCCTCCTTTTAGCTCTTCGCAAGGCAACTATTCCCTCCTTTGCAAGTGCATCCAAGGAAAATGGGTCAATTCCCTAGAAACAAAGAAAGAAAGTGACCATCAGGATAAAGAAAAAGCTATGAACACTCCTTCTCAGTCTGACACAAGTAAGTTCTTCCTCAGGGCTCAAAGAAGATCAAGTCAGAACCCTGTGCATATTTCCAAAAGTCCATCAGCCCAAATTTAGCTATTTCTGTCCGAAGAACCATACAAAGCAAGTCAAACAACGCAGGGTGTGCCAAGAAAGCCAGTATTTCAACTTATTTTTCCAGTTAGTTATACCCTTCATCTCACCTTCTGGTTGATCACAACAAATCCTTTATCGGAATCGCCACAGACTCTTCTTTTCAAGTCTATGATTTTGTTCACTCTGTCTTCAATGAACTTGCGTTCTGCTTTCACTAGTTTCTCTCTCTCTTCAGCACTTTTATAGAAGAACCCAGAGCTCACCTCTCTGAAGGAGAAAAACCAACAGTAAGAAAACTATCCTCTCGTCTGTGGAAATAAAACTTACATGTCAGGAATTGATCCTCTCAGCAACATTCCCAACAAATTGAAATAAACCTAACAAGACCCCTCCCAACAAAGAGCTGCTCCTGCTCCTCTATGTAGAGCTCTTCCATTGCAAGAAACAGGGCACACATTTGAAACTGAACTCTGAAGTGTAACATATAAATACTCTAACATATAAATACAATGTATGATATAAAAAAATACAAAAAAATGCCGAAGAAATGAAGGGCTTCCAGCCTTTCAATGAAACAAAATAAAAAACACTACAAAGCCTCTGCCTCTCAAAGGAATTTTCTCAGCTACCAGTTTCCCTTTTCCAAAAAAGGGCTGCAGAAGGAGCATCACCTCACTCTAGAAGAGTCTGTCTGGCTCTTTCAGTTCTTATTTAAGCACATCTTAGTCTTTTAAGACAGGAGCACTCCCTGCTCCTCGCCTCGCTGCTGCGTACTTACGTTTTCTCATACTCTAGAGACACGTTGCAAGTCAGAATATAAGCATCTTCCACTCTCTTCTTCATATCAGGATGACGAGCACCGTGATCCAAAACCAGGCCCCTGATCAGCCTGAAAGATCAAAAAGCATCTCGTGTGTCCACGTGCACACACGGAACACGCACATTCCACGCAAGCGCAGGACAGGTGGAGAACTGACGACACAACCGCTCCAACACCAACCGCCCGTGCGCCTGCCCTGGGAGCAAACAAGGATTCTGTATCCCACTTCCAAAGGCGCGCCCGTTCTCACACAAAAAGAGCGCCCAGCAGAGTGAAACAGGGATTTATTCTGGCATAGTGTCTGACTGCGCAAGCTACAGAGGGAAGCGAGTGCAGAATTCGTCCATGCCATGGAGGTGAACCCAAAACCCCTGCAGTATTCCAGCTCGGTGACTATAATCCATTTATCGAATGTTGTTCTGTAATTTTAATCAACAGATAGAAGCCTAAAGCACAACTGAGCCACAGACACTATTCCTAAACCAGAAAATATCCAATATTGTTAAGTGAAAGCCTAAGCCGCCGCTACTTAAAAACCTCGTCAAGGACTGGGGAACTTCTGCTGTCTAACTAACTTATGGCTGAAATCTCTCCTTCTGCCTTTCTTTCAACCCTTTCCCTCGTCATTTTCCCAGTGGTAGGTTCTTCTAAAAAGAAAATAAAACGCCATGGCTATTCCAACATGTCCCATGAAACTGGAGCTCAAGGACACTCATCACTCACGCTGTGTCGGTTTCCGATTTGTGCTTCATCTCCATGATCTCCACCATGTGCAGGTCAATCGGCTCACCTGGTTTTTTGACCGTCAGAACAGAATCTACGACAGCCTGGAACAGAGGGAAGGGGGGAAAAAAGAAAAGCCCCAAAACAGCCGTTAGGCTTCCAAGTGCAAGTTCACCTCTTTCCATCCACCCTTCACTCAACTAATGACAGCACTTTAAAACCTGGACCTCCTCACACAAGAAGAGGCAGAGGAGACACGCACGCTCACCTCTGTCAGGATGTCAGCGAGCTCCGCGTGGACTTTAGTACGAAGGGATGTCCTGGCAACATCGATAAGGGTCTCCCGGTCCATTTCCTTCGCCACTTTGACCTGGTCCAAAACTTCAAGTGCCTTTTCCTTTGCGATCTCAAATCCTTCTGCTACTATTCTAGGGTGCAAACCCTAGCGCAGGGGAAGAAGGGAAGTCTTTAGACAGCAGAAGACAAAGTGGCACCTTTCAACATGCCAGGTAATGTGAGAACATTGGGAATACGCATCCCGCAGGGACAAGAAAATGTACTGTTCTTCTGAATACATATAAAAGGAATGCAAATCCTTCCAATGCAGAGGAAAAGCACAGGTTGTTCTAGCACAGAACTGAAACCAAGGGAACTACAAAGCACCCTTGGGTGTTCGCTGTGCAATACAAATGCTTACTCTGTAACTTATCCAAAATACCTCCTGTAAGGGAGGAAAATCTCCCTGCTAACACACAAGCAAAAGTGTTTTCACTCACACAAAAACACAGACCTTATTAAAAAGGAAAACAAAACCTTGTTAAAACCACAAAACCTTATTAAAAGCTACAGTATCCCCAAGTGGGTTTGATTTCGAACAAGTCTTAAAGTCCTCCTCTTCAGCTTTTCCCCGTTTTACAAGTCCTGCCACACTCGTTTTAAACCTAAACATACATTCCCGTTCATCTCCGACTTGCGAGTATTAAGCATAAAACAGAACAAGTTAAGCAGTCTCAGGTGAAGCTTTTAACGTGTCCACCTAGAGAAGAAACACCGCACGCGTACCTCAGAGATGTAGAGATCCGCCTGCTTCAGCAGTTCGCCAATGATCAAGACATTTGACGTGGTACCATCCCCAGTGATGTCATCTTGCGCTGTCGCTACTTTGGCTATCAGGGAGGCCGTGGGGTGTTGTATTTGCTAGATGGAAAAAAAAGAAGCTGAGTAGTAAGCCTTGCTGCACTGGGAGGGGAAGCAAGCATTCTAAAACCGGCTAAAGAAAGCAAATTAGCACACGACTTCATGCACCTCCTAGCAAACTGGACTTAGTTCTTTACCCTCCTTGCAAGGGAAGGCAAAGCACTCAATGTACAGGGGTAAACACCACAGAAGCGGAGGCCAGGGAAGCAGAGAATTTGGTTCCCCCTCAGCCACATGCACTCAAAACAACAAGAGGGAATGGTTCCAAGCTCCAACAGGAGAGGTTTAGACTGGATATTAGGAAAAAAAATTCACAGCAAGAGCAGTCAGCTCCTGGAATAGGCTGCTCAGGGAGGGGGTTGAATCCCCATCACTGGACGTGTTTAAAGGGCGTTTAGACGCGGTGTTGTGGGAGATGGTTTAGGGGTGAACTTTGCAGAGTAGGGTTGACAGTTAGACTCGATGATCCCAAGGGTCTTTTCCAACCTCAAAGATTCTATGACTCTATGATTCAAAGGCACTACCAGCAGCTCCCACCCCGCGAGGGCCAGACTCAGCTCACCATCTCCTGCAGCAGAACGTTGCCATCTTTGGTCAGCTTGATGTCTCCAGCGCCGGACACCAGCCTGCGGGCGACACAAGGCGGCTGAGCGGCCTCCCCAGGCCCCGGCCCCGCCACACATGTCCGCACCGCTCCCTCCCTCCCCATTCATTCCATCCCGCCCCGCCTCGCCTCGCCCTGCCCAGCGGCTTCTCCCTTTGTTCCCAGACACAGAAACGGCCACCCCGGAGACTGCCCCGGGGCGTCTCCCCTCAGGCCACAGCGGCCGCCTCGCACCTTCCCCCCCTCACACCCCACAACTCCCCCCTTGGTCAGCGCTGGGAGGGGGGGGGGGGGCTCCCTCACATCTTCATGGTGCCCTTGGGGCCCAGGTTGGTTCTCAGCACATCCTGTAGCCCGCGGGCGGCGCTGATGTTGACGGCGAGCGCGGCTTGGGCGCGGGCAACCTCGGCTTTGGGGTTCAGCGCCTTCACCGCCATGGCCGCTCCGCGCTGCGACCTGACGGGCCGAGAGAGGAGAGGAGAGGGGAGCAGAGGAGGGGGCGGGGCTAAAGGGCAGCGCGCGCCTCCCGCCCTCCCCTTCTAGAACACTCCGGGCTGCGTGCGCGCCCATTGGTCCGTAGCCCCTCTGGATGCGTTCCCATTGGCTGCGGCGCCTGTCGCTCCGCCAAGCCTGCTCCCGCCCTGCTGCCGCGCGGGTTGTGTCGGGAAGCGCAGGGGGTGTCGGGAAGCGCGGGCTGAGGGGAGGCAGGGAGGGGAGGTCCTTCAGAATCATGATCATAGAACTTGGTCTAGGTGATCCTGCTCCGGCGATGGGCGGGATTGGACTACAGGATCTTTCGAGGTCTCTTCCAATCCGTAACAATCTGTGATTCACTGTGAATCATAGAATCATAAAATCTTTAAGGTTGGGAAAGACCCTTGAGGGGATCATCGAGTCCAACCGTCAACCCTACTCTGCAAAGTTCACCCCTAAACCGTCTCCCCCAACACCACATCTAAACGCCCTTTAAACGTGTCCAGGGATGGGGATTCAACCCCCTCCCTGGTTGGGAGGGACCTTTAAAGGTCATCTAGTCCAACCCCGCCAAAAAATTTACTGGTTTAAGCAGTAACTTTTCAAAAAATTTAGCCACCACTGTGATCCTGAGTCACTAACAAGCACAACTTAACACCTGACCTTCTATAATCCAGTTTTCCTGTAAAGCGAGTCAATGGCAAAGCCGTGAGCACAAGCCAAGTTTTCCGATTCACCACCTTGAATATGCTGAGCTCTCAATTCAAACTCTTCAATGATCATTATAAACCATGGAACACAAAACCAAGTCCGATACAGGCTTGTGTTCACATGCAGAAAAGTGGAGTAGAACTTTGAAATGGGCTTCCTTCCCTGTAATCCGGCTGTTCTGACTAAATTAAGGGCTGAAATCCACAATACTGGATTTAAACAAAATAACTGTAATGTTAACAGCATGATGGAGCACATTATGCTCTGAGGTGAAGCGTGCAGAANGAGGAGGGGGCGGGGCTAAAGGGCAGCGCGCGCCTCCCGCCCGCCCCTTCTAGAACACTCCGGGCTGCGTGCGCGCCCATTGGTCCGTAGCCCCGCTGGCTGCGTTCCCATTGGCTGCGGGGCCTGTCGCTCCGCCAAGCCCGCTCCCGCCCTGCTGCCGCGCGGGGCGTGTCGGGAAGCGCAGGGGGTGTCNTTTAACACTTGTTTAATCAGAACACTTTCACTAGAATACCCTTTACAAGTACCCTTGAGCGGCACTGTTCGTCTGTCCATCTGTGTGTCTGTGTGTCCTCAACCCCACCCACTCACGTGACAAACACCCTCTCCTTACCCCCCGGGAGGTTCCCAGAAGCGTGAGAATAAATGATTAAACCCGATGATTTAACATTAGGTCGAGAGAATTAATAGTTAAGCAGGCGGGATTAATAATCGAAATGGTTCTTGGTAACAAAAAAACAAAAAAATAAAAGTAATGGAGGTGAAGTTAATTAAAACTCATCTTCTCATAAGGTGCTGTGGGGGCTGCTGGGGCCCTGCACACCCAGGCCTGGCCCAGCCTGGGCCTGGACCCCTCATGGGGTTTTCTAAACATGGGGATGATCTCTCCTGAGGCCACAAACAGGGTCCCCCTGAGGCTTGTGGAAGAAAACCACAAATCCTGATGAAGTCAAGGCGACTTCGATGGGCATTGGAAGCATTCGGCCTATGTGGCCTGTCAGAGCCTGGTCCCTGAGCCTATGAAATGTTTGTGTCTTACCAGCTTCGGGCTCTGAAATGGAAGACACCTGGCAGCTTCCCTTCAGAGCTTTGAGGAGAGAGCTCCTGCCCTGGTTCCCCATACTGGTTATTTATACACACCACGGGCACAGGTTGCACCGAGTTTGTCTCCCATGTTGCCCTGTCTGAGCTTGTATTCCCAAAACACCAATATGAGCAATGGGCAATATCAGGCAGGACACAGCCCTTGTGTTATTCCAAGTATTTCGTAAGGAAGGTGCCCGCCTACAGAATAATCCTGGCCCGTGGCTGCTGAGGTGTGCCAAGGAGATCCAAGCCAGGTGATTTTGGGTATTCCTGCCACCTGTCTGCATGAAATCAGGGACAACTGTCTCAGAAGCCAGGATTTCCTCAGTGTTTGGAACAGAGAAGACAGGCAGCCTTCCCCAAGGCTCATCCACCGGGCTGTTCATGTCACCAGCCACTGCCAGCAGGAAAGTCCAAGCCCGCTGTTGGGTACGATGTTGTTGCATGAGCATTTTAGGGGAGCTTGACTGAAACACTCGGTGAGTGTCAAGCATCAGGGTAGCCTTGGCAGCCTTGCTGGTTTTGGCAGCCGGCTACGGCACCTGCTGCGAATCTGCTCTGCTGCTTTGGGGGAAGTTCTCAGGTTTTCAGGCAAAATGTCACGCTAGGCAGGAGGGTTTCTGTCTTTTAAACGTTTTAGATGGAGTTTGAACATCCTACAACACAAATTTGGAGCCTTTTCGGTTAGCTGAGCAGTGCACACGTCTTGTGAAACAGTTGAATGCTGATTCTTTAATACAGTGGCTGGGCTTTCTGTTCTGCTACAGTTATCAATAGAAATAGACATCAAACGTTGCAAAATGCAGGAAATAATACTTGGCACTTCATAACTGGCTCTGGAACTCTGTTAATGTTTAGTCTTCATTTTTGTTGGGCCTGCTGAAACCATAACAAAACAAAACACAGCCCTGAGAGGCTGCAGTGCTAATATTTGAGGTGCTTAGATGCAATGCTGGGTTAAAACACCCAAATCCCCAGCTCTGGATTCTATAGCCAACAGGTCACACACAAATATTTTCATTTTCTTGCCTTAGTTTGTTTTGGTTTTTTTTGTCTCAATCCTGTCTCAGGGCTATTTTCAGCAGAGGGCAGCCTTGGCAAGCCCATACACATACCAACTGGCTCACTGTATTTTGTTTTCCTTGCTGCTGTTCTCTGACTCACATGGGTGATGTGCCATGGAAGGGCAGGAATTGTCCATCCTAAACCCCTGCAGCGTGTGGGGCTGGCTCCTCGGAGCCAGATATAACTGTTTGCCAGGCAAGTTCATGTTTGTGAGGGCAATTACTGCTGCAGGAAAATAAAGCAGTTCTGGGAAAAATTGGTTTAAATTTTAGATGTGGTTTGGTTGGGGTTTTATCTTAAAAAAAGGAAAGCTATTTTCAAAGGTATTCTCATCCTTCATGTAGGTACTTTTTGGTACAAATGGAGAGGTTTTATAGTCAGGTACAAGACTACTAGCCACACAATCACCAGAGCTGGGTTCTTCATTCCTGAACACCTTCTTAAAGCTTCCAGACAGACCTCGCTCTATTTCTTTGCTGGATCATGTGTCTGAGAATAACTATTTTATGGTACAGTAACATTTCTCATTAGCATTTTCACATTAAATCTCCATTTTGCAGCATTTCTCAGACATCAGGACAAGCTTTTCTTCATTTTTCAGTCTTAGCTGTAGTTGTTGAACTGTTCTGCGTATTTGTTTTTAATGTGCATTAAAAATACAGGGCAGATGCTTAATAGACCAAAATTATCCTTTGAAATCAATGGATTTACTACAAATTACACCATGTTAGAATCAAAATATTTAACCAAATCAAACCCAACACGTCCATTAAACTAAGCCAAATACAGGGAATATCTTTCATGAGACATTCAGCAGCAATTCTTAGTCAAATCATGCGCTGCTTATCTTGGCAAAAAACCCTCCGAGATTCTCAGTAAAAGCAGTTTCCTTTCATCTTTATCAAGATCAGTTTTCATTTAACCTTATTCACAGAAATGATTTCTAAATCTGTTTTATAAACATACAGTCCTGCCGCGATAAACCTTAACAAACAGGACCAGAGTGAACAGGGAACCACGTCGCCAGCTTTGCAGCAAAGGCGCTTGGTACCAGCTTTTCCTGCCACGAGAAGTTATAATAGATGCTCACATTGATAAATGCTCACGTACTGAGAACTTTGGAGGAAACATAACAGAAGACAGGGAAGGAGAAGCACATGAGGCTTTTGAATTTAATTAATGCGTGTAATTTTGAGGGGTAATACTGCCAGGGTGACAAAGGACACCATGCATAGAACATGCCTGGTGCATCCAGTGGTGCAGAACAGCCTGTCAAGACAGGCAGCAGTCATAAGACTCCTATCACAAGTGAATGAAAGCAGCTACATCAGCTAAATGACACTTTCTTGACCTTGAACCAAACCACAGAGTTTCACAGCTCTGGGTTGGCAGGGTCCCGTTTCCTAGCCCATGTCCACAGTCATGCCCGGGGGAAGGTCTTCTGTGGGATGCCAAAACTTGACCACAGACAGGATTTGTAATTTTTCACTTTCTTTCGACAACTCTTCACAAGCAGAGGTTTTAATTTTGCCTTCAAAGCTTTTGGTGAATTCTGATTTAATTTTGTGTGTGTGGAACATTGCGTGGTCTGACGCACCGAGAAACAAACTGTGCTATTGCAATCTCAACTCGTGAAACCTTTCACCTCATCCCCAGCCAAAGAAAAGTGTCCTCGCCTGCCTCGCCTTGGATTTCACACCAAGAGAAACTCCCGAGTGCTGCCGGTCAGAGCTCCTCCTTGGCTCTCGTCCCTTGCCCTCCCGCACTGCTGGTGTTCTGCGTGGAACGAGGTGAGTTTGCCAAGACTCGTCTTGTTCCCCATACCCACAGCACAGGCTGGCTGCTGGGCGAGCCAGCTCCCCATCATCTCGCTCTACTCCCTGCCAAGCCGTGCCTACCCAGCCTGGGAGCGCCCCAAACTGGGCCCGAGCTCCTCCCCCGACGTAGGCAAGGTTACACCTCTCTTCCCTACGCCTGTCAGCGAACAGCTGGACTTCTCTGGTTACATGTGTGCAACCATTTAAAAAAAAAGCCATCCCGGCTGGCTTACTCAGCAGATTATAAAAGAGTGATTTACAAAATGCGGCTTTCTTCCAGGTCAGCTCGTGCCGTTGTATTTATCTGACTGAAGGTCTCAGCTGATCCCTTCTTATCTTGTGCAGCCAAGAGGTTTGCAGCAGCAGCAGCAGCCACGGCCAGTACAATACTGTAAGTCACTGGGAACGCTTTTTTTCTCTCAGTTTGGAAGGGGTTGGCATTTGGCGTATCAGATCCAGAACACTTACCATATTTTTCTAGCATAGAAAAGTGAAGAGTGCCTCCTGCTGCGGCTGTGACTGTGCTGCCCTGCAAGATGCAGCAGCAGCAGCAGCAGCAGCGTGGTGCCGGTTTTATAACAGCGGCATGAATGTATGATGCAATCATGCAGGGGGGACGCATCAGTGTTTTGTCAGGACAGGCAAGTGGGGATTGGAGCGTTGGGAGATGCGTGTCAACATCCATCAGGTTTCTTCTACCCATTTTCAACTACTTTTTCAAAAGGTGCTTGAAGAAATTCCTTGCTAGGCACTGCTCTGCTAGGCACTGATGTTCAGACTGCAACCAATGCACCTCTTGACTTGCGTACAGGTTTGTGTTACTAGCTTTTAAAACTGAGCAGGAAAGCAGGAAGAGTGAAGCAAGCTTAGTGATGTTACAGACTGAGATCTTTCTACTCTCACGCTGAAAACCACAGAAACTCACGATTATGGATGGATAGGTTGAACTTTTTAAAAAGTGGTACTTGCAGGGATATAAGCAACAGTCGCAATTTGCTTAAACATAACTAATCTGCTTCAATGTATCCCCTCGCCTCTACAGCTTTCCAAACCTCTTGCTAACAGGGAGAATTAAACCTCAGCATAGAAAAGCTCTATCACCACATTATTCCCATTTTACAGACACAAGACCAGAAACAATGAGGATTAAGCGGTTTGTTTAATACCATGGAAACACTCCTGTGAACATTCTCATGGCAGGACCACTCCAGTAGTGGGAACGAGCCCTGAGAAAAGTTTTGAGAATGATTCTCTCCAAATCCCTCGCTCTAAGCAGCAGTTTCCCTTCGATCTAACAGGAAGAGTTTAATGTGGCAGAGTTTCTGTTCATCCCACTGTGATGTTGCTCTGCTGGTGAACATACCTCAGGGGGTATCGCAGTGAAGAGCTCACTCTCACCTCATTACCTGGGAAAGTGAATCGGAAACACTAGAAACTGTTTGCAAACTGCTAAGACAGTTTAGGTGATATTTCGTGAAGATTTCACATCATCTTCAGGGGGTTTTTTTTCAGTTCACTGCCATAAATGTGAACATAACACAAAGCGTGGCGGCACTTCTGAGAGCTGACATATGGCAACGAGGGAAGTCTAGTCACAATGAGCATTTTGAGATCTCATCAAAATACACCATTCCCAGAGCTCCCAGAGCTCTGTGTACCCTTTACTTGTTCCTTTTGCAGATAGCGTGGATGTTTCAGTTTTGCACAGTGTAGCAAGCACCTGGCTTTGAAGGGTCAGCAAACAAAAGATTTCAGTTGTTTTCCTCTGACATGTGGCCTTACATAATTCCTGTGCTTGCTTCTGTGACCCCACCCTCTCTATTACGAAACAGAATTATTACTTGTGGAAATGCAAGGTGTTTCTCTTCCAAATGGCCTAATGAAGTACTTCATAGTATGGAGGCAAAGAGATCTCAGATGAGTTCTACATTTCCCTTGTGATTCCCTTTTTCTCCATCTTTATGTCAAGTTTCCCCCTGCCTCTCTCCCTCTGTCACTCATGTCTTCTCTAGTCACTTCTTTGCCCATTGATCCTTCTCTTCCCCATTTTCTTCTTTTCAGCTTTTGCCCACAGTGTTTTAGCGTCAGGAAATGTTTGCTGTTCGGATGCTTTTCCAGCATGCCAATAATAGGATAGGAATAGGTGACCTGTCTGAAATTCGGTAGCAGAAAGATCAGAGATTTTCTACCCATGTTTCTCACACGGAGACAGAACTCATTTTTTGTGGGAATTTCTTTTTTCTTACCATCTCATTAAAACGTTGATGCATTTAAACAGTCGGATGCCTCGTACTTCAGAGTAATTCATCTCTGCCAACCGTAGAGGCTGTACCACTCTGCAAGAAGAAATTGCTCTTCCCTTACTACAGCTGTTAGAGATTTGTCAGAGAAAGTTTTTGCACAACTTCAACTCTTTTTGCTTGTGTTTCCAAGTGACATCTACCTGTGGACATCTACCTGTCCTTACTTCCTGTGTGCACTTACCCAGAGGTCAATTCTGGGCAGCTCCCCGGAGGACGCGATGCCAGGATGGCCCTGTGTAACTATTCAAAACAAAGCAAGGAGCAGGATCTCTCCTGCTTGTGTTTCCCCCATTACTCCATCACTACCAGCCTTGCTTTATGGTCTTATCTATGTTTAGGGCTGGCAAAAAAAAAAAATAATTCCAAGTTACTGAAATTGGCCTCTTACCATTTGGAATGGCGTTGCCAGCCCCTGGAACTGATGGTGACCCCTGCAGCTCTGCCAACAAGGGCAGAAGAACCTTATTGCACTCCAAGTCAACCACCTTTAACTCCTAAAATTTGCTTTTCCTTGCGATAGCAGAACTTTCTTCTTGAGTTCTCCTTTTTTCTCCTGTGTGAGCTTCTCCACTTTACAGTTCATCACAAATTCTTCAACACGTGTGATGATAATTCGCCAAAGACAGGTCTGCGTTTACCAGGACTCAATGCCCAGCTAGAGGAGAAAATCTAAAGATTTTAGCAGGCCACAGGCCAAGGGAGATGAGGAACTACTGATGGTTTCTGCCTTTCAAAATGCAATTCTTCCCTTCCAGTTTGTCATTTTTAGGAACTACAAACCACAGCTTGAAACTCTTGAAGGAGTTACTGCATGGAACAAAGAGAGGACAGGGTTAATTCCAACCATGGCTCCACAACTGGTATCCGTAACTCTTCCTCTAACTTGTCTGTTTATCCATCAAAGTGCAAAGCCCACCACAGAGGTGGCCTCATCATTTTAAGGAGCATCCAGAAGGGAAAGAAGTACGGGAAATGTAGTACCAGAGAGAAGGAAAAGTTAATGTCCCTTCCTTCCTGCTCCCAATGCGTGTTTCTAATGATAATATGTTTCTCAGAGCAATTAACATTTTGAAGACGTCCATCCAGCCATAGATTTCAGGTTCTCCCCAAGAAATCACATCTCAGCGCGGTGTCCCCACACAGTGACATTGCATCACGATGTGGTAATGTTGCAGCGCAGCCTCCGGTTAGCGTGAGGCAACGCGGCGGCTTTGCATACTAAGGAATCAGTGCTGGAACACCGTGACGCAAATGTCACGCCATGGTGATGCAATAAGTTTGTCCAGTAGAGCACATCTTGAAAACTGGCACCGAACCCATGGCTGAATTTTGGGTGGACTTTAGAATTTCCAGCAGGCTGGAAAAAAATTAACGCCCTGCTATTTACAAAATGTTCGTGGATCTTTCTGAATTCCACTGCACAAATACATCTAGGCAATGGCTGCCAAGGCCTGCCCTAAAGTCAAAGCCCTCCTGCTCAGAAAATCAACATCTTCCGTGGAAAATACAAACACGGCGCTGCGCAGCCAATGTCAAATCAAGGCTAACGCAAAGTAAACTTGGAATTCACAGGTCACCTCTCCACCCACTGCCAAGTCTTAGCTCAGAACCAGCCTCTCTCAGAGGGAAGTTTTTACATCTGTGGCCAGGGCGGTGTCTCTTCCATGCCCTGCTGATGCCATATGACTGTTTCTTGTATGTACAGTTCAGTCCTTAGAGAAAAGTACAAAAAGACCCACATGCTGTCTGCAGCAAATAACTCTTTAGTGGTGCTTCTAAGGCTAGGCAAGAATTTTACAGCATGTCGTGGAAATACAGCTTCAGGTTCCTGTTCCTGCTTTGACCATTAACTATTGAACTGTGAGCTTATTGTGAACACACAGAAGTCACCTCCCGAAACAACACTAGTGCTTACCATGTGTGATCCCTGGGTGGCTCCTGTCTGGCCATGAGCAACGTCAGGACCGATCCGCTCCTGTACTTTACCACAGCAGGGTACACAGCGATCACCTTCTCCATCTTTCACTCGATCTGGGGGTGCAAAGTTTGTACAAAATAGGCAAAAAATAAATGTATGTGGAAACCTGTGTCTGCAAGTCCTCTCACCACCAAAATCCGCATGATATACAGGAGAAAAAGAAGTTAGATTAGTGAGAGGAAGACAGAAGATGAAGGTATATAATGCCGTGAAGGTATATAACGCACTGAAGGTGTATAGCATGTTGTTTGATGGGGGTTTTTCCTGCTATGCCAGAAAAAGAGAGCACCTGCTACCCTGATCAATTACACAAGAAATGTTCTGAGAGACATTTAAGAGATTAGAAGAGACAACCAAACGAAAACATTTACAAAAATCTGTGAAGTGAGCTAGAGAGACACTAAAGTGCACACAGAATTCCCCTATGAAAGGCTGAAGCACAGGATGAGTAGGGCAGAGTAAGAAAATGCTTGATTAACACCTCGTGCTTCTGATCTGGAGAAGAAGTGCTCAACGTATTTAAGTGGACAGATATAAAAAGGAAGAAAACTTTTTTCAGGCACTGTTACGGAAAAAGTTAGTCATGATGTAGTATCTTAATGGGTTGAGGGAAGTTCTCAAAGCCCAAGACTTTCATGGAATTTATAAAAGACTATTTCCCAATGCTAATGGCCAAGTCTTCTATGCAGTCAGAGGTGATGAGAATATTTAGTTTATATTAATCAGGACATAGGAAAGGATCTAAACCTTCGCGATTTAGGGATAACCACTCACTGACAGGTTTAAGATAGTCGTATCTACTGCAGTCAAGCAAATCCTGAAGAGCTGGGCACTTTATTATCTCTTGGAGCAACTAATTTGATACAGTAGACTGGGTCTGATGAGAAATCAAGCTCCATTTGGGCAGTGAGGGCCAGATGAGACAGAGAACTGCAAGACCCACACAGCACTTGGCAGTCAGATGGTTCAGCAAATGCCAAGTATCACAACCTTGAACCCCACGCGAACATCAATGGGCAGAGCCTGCAGAGAGCAAATCAGCAACTGCCCAAAGCTCCACGGCCCACCTGTAACGTAAATTGAACATCAGTAGGCAGCAACAGCAGAGAGCAAATCAGCAAGCGAGCCAGACCTCCACCACCACTCCCGCTTGTTCATAAAAGCTGGGTCTTAGGCTTTGCTCGTCCCTACTCGCAAGAACCAGATCAGCAGCACCAATGGCTCAAGAAACAGTGCAGTACTCTCACTCAGAGAAAGATTTTATCTTGTCTTCTCACAGTAAGAAGGTTCCTAAAAGGATGGCGTCCCTCATGGAGATGAAAGAAATCTTCCGCAACGCCGACGCAGTGTGCTTTGACGTGGACAGTACAGTCATCCGGGAAGAAGGCATCGACGAGCTCGCCAAGTTCTGTGGAGTTGGAGACGCCGTGGCAGAGATGTAGGTGTATTTGCTGTTTGCTTTGTAGGAATGGCGATAAAAAATAAGCGTGGATAAGGTTAATCTGGGGTGATGAATTTACAATAGGGATTAATTCAACTCTGTCATAGGAGCTCGTTACGGTTTTTAAAGGATTTTAGGATTGCTAAGTGGAATTAATGCGTAATGAAGTAACTTTTGGAATGGTGAGGCATCTCAACAGAATTATACTGGCGTTAATTCTCTAATGTAAATTTCTTTGCTAGACTAAGATCAGCTCTCCTCTAATTAAACTGGGCTAAGCACTCGCAACCTTGTGAGTGGAGGAGAGAGGATAACTCTCTCAACACTCCTCTAAGGCTGATGTTTCCATGGAAGCTTGTAGCAAAAGTTCTGTTACTTTCAGACAACGTCACCTGTGCTACAGATTGGGAATACTGGTCCCAGTGGCTCAGATGCACTCGCAGAGACAGGGAAGCGGTTTTCCTTTGCCTCACTGGTTCTCACAAGAGCTCCGATCTGTGGAGATCTTCTACTGGTGGTTGGTACCAGTCTTTTCAGGGTGCCAATCTTCTTTACCACACAGATACGGTATCACTGGGAACCTACGGGCTCTTACCTTGTTCCTTGTTGTTCTTTAGCTAACTATTCTCAGGAGAAGCCCCGACTCAGTAAGTGCCACTGATTTGCTTTCTTTGGCTCACGATTTAGGACCCGCAGAGCTATGGGTGGCACCGTGACGTTCAAAGCAGCTTTAGCGGCACGACTAAGTCTCATACGGCCCTCCTACGAGCAAGTGCAGAAATTAATATCCGACAACCCACCTGAGCTAACACCAGGAATAAGGTAAGAAGAATTTCAAATGATCGAACAAAAAAAGTATTTCAAATGCGTGTGACAAAAGTCAACAGAATCCTGTGACATCATAGAGGCTGTAAGACCACAGAGCTGGTTTAATTGCCTTCTGACTCCACTTCCACCATGTGTACAAAGCTTATATCAGGAGCTTCTAATGGCTTGAGTTCGCATCAAGTGACCAAGCATCCATGGAAAAAGAAAACAGGCTTAGGCACTAACTGGTTTTGGCTGCCAAACTCAAATTCTGGCTCGAGGATTAAAAAGGCATGAAAAATAATCTGCTCAATGACATCTGATTTTTGGCGGGTGATGGAACTGGGAGGAGACTTAATACCCAGCATGAACTACAGGCTTGCTCCATTCTGCCATTACATCACCTCTCTCTTGCAGAATATTTTTCCTATTTAAATTACTTCAAAGAATTTCTTTACTACAAAATCTGGCCCTAGCTCCGAGTCTAAAATATTTTTAGCACAGACAGTAGTTGTAGATGATGCTGTACTTGTGTTTCCTCCTTGAAATGAAGCACATGCTTAACTTCTTCTGCAGAAAGCACAGCTAGATGGAACTACAAAGAGAACATTGTTCCCTCGTTTAGAATCACGTGATTTTCCTTTTCATTCCTTCCCTTTCTTCCCTCTTTTCTGTGTACCCTGCTTTGAGCCTTCACTTTGGTTTTGAGTATTGAGGATTTCTGCTGTTGCTGCCACTGCTACTGCCCAGCTCTGCTGCACGCTGACCCTCCTGCTTCCAGAGCCAACCCCCCTAAAACTTTCAACTGCCTTCGAGCCCCATTGACATTAACTGCATCTGAAAACTACATTTTTTGATTCCTTTTCCGTAGCTGGCGCCCTCTTCTAAGGACACCATCAATGTCCAGCATCTGGGGAACCAACTCTGAGCTAGAAAATGTTTGCACTTTGCACACTTTTCAGCCTGCTTGTGCATTTTGGCACAGCGACTTTCTCTCTCCCCCGCCTCCTCCCATTCTCGACTGCTTTTCTGCATCTTAGATTCATTTTCTTGCTGTTTTACTTCGGAAAAAAAGCTGAACTGGATCTGCTCTCATATCTTCAAGAGAACTAATGTGAACTGCATGAAAATGTAAAGAAAACATTTCTAGGGAGTGCTTATTTCTGAGCAACTAAATACCTGTCTCTAGACGGAACAGTTTTGCTCAGCTCTTTTCAAGCAAGGTTTGTGCACCAACTTGCATGGGAAAAAAGGAAACTATCTGGGCAGCAGAGATGGCTGGAGCTGGACCAGCACACATCCTAAGGGAGCTGGAATAACACAGCGCGAGCAGCTGTGCTTAGGAAAGGTGTATTTTAACCTTTGTTAGCCCTAGATGCTGCCAGGCACTCATGCTTGGTGTCCACTCTTTCTTCTCAGGGAACTGGTGAGCAGGCTACACCAACGGGGGGTCCAGGTCTTCTTGGTCTCAGGGGGGTTTCAGAGCATCGTGGAGCACGTGGCCTTGCAGCTGAACATTCCGACAGCAAACGTCTATGCCAACAGGCTGAAGTTTTACTTTAATGGTGAGATTCGCTTAAAGTCTCTTTTTCTCTGCTAATTAACGCCACTTTTTTTGGCTCAAACTGTCAGATATTGGGCTACTATTCCAGCCTATGTGGCCTTAGTACCAACCCAGCTAGCTCCAAGTAGGGAAATTGCAAGACCTTACCAAAAAACATGAGTTCAGGTCATTTCAGAGGCATGAAATAGAGCTGTAGTTACTTTTTAATTGTAAGCTGTGCCAAAGGTAAAACATGCTACAGTTGCTGACCGCAGAGTTTCATTTTCTCTTGCTCCTTCAAGTTCAAAGAGTTTATTACACTCACCTGCTTTTCGAGGCCAACTTCGCTTTCAGTGACTTTGAGGTATGTATGGAAACCGATGTGCTTTAGCAGAGCTGCTCTGGACTTCACGCTAGTGTAACCAAGCAGAACTGTAGTTAGTGAGGTTGTTTCTTACCCAGTGTTTCAGATGTCTATACATCACCATACTAGGTGCTGCTTTTGAAATGGTTACACCAGGATAACTGGACCAGAGTGACTGGGTAGGGATTTGCAACCCCACCAAAGCAGCGTTTCCACTTTTGTCTCAGCATTTGAAAATATCCCCACTGAAGACTTGGGGAAAATCCCAGTTTTTACCCTTACCTTCTAATTACTTTTTTTGGGATGCTGGTATTGTGAGGGCTGCATAAAATGAGCTGTTTTCTGAAGTAAACACCATAGGCACATACCCTTCCTCATTTACGAGAAGATACGCTGTGTGTCTGACTTGTCCTTCCACTGTGTTCTAGGAGAATACGCAGGATTTGATGAAACACAACCAACATCTGAATCAGGGGGGAAAGGAAAGGTTATTACCCATCTGAAGGAACAGTTCCACTTTAAGAAAGTAGTTATGATTGGAGATGGAGCTACAGACATGGAAGCCTGTCCCCCTGGTGTAAGTATTACAGATAAATTCCTTTTGAGCAAATTTTTTGAGGGGGAGGAAAAAAAAAAAGGTGTGGTTTGAATTCTTCATAGGACTTGAGGGAAGATCTTTAGCACTTCCCACATCCCAGAAGAAATCTCTGTGGGTAATTTGCCTGTAGAAAGCCTGCAAAGGTTGACCGCTCTCAGTTCAGACAACCTCAGTAAGGGGATCACCCTCCAAGCCAGGATGCTGGCTGGGTCCAGCAGGACAGGCAGGACTGTGTGTCAGCCCAGTGACCTGTCTCAAATCAAGCTGATATTATCACATCTGCCTTTCCCCTCTAAGTCCCCACAGCAAGTGCTTGCTTCTGCGCAGAGGTCTTCTCCTGATTCTGAACACCGATTAGTGGTGCTCAGCATGAAGATCTGGCACAGATCCAGAGCACATTTACCTGGCATTGGCCTGGCAAGAGGGTTCATCTCACGACACAGTGACGATACCCTTGAAGATACCAGTTCTGACAGGGTGAAATCATAAAAAAAAATAAATGAATAGAAAGACAACTTTTGTAAATGTCACTGAGGCGAGATCTTAACTCCATCTCCCCTTTAGCGTCTTTCTCTCTATAAAAGTACCCCACAATACCCCTTCTTTGCCAGTTCTGAGGGACAGATAACCCAGTGCCTGGAAAGGCAGAGGAACAAACTCCGAGAGCTACGACAGCTGCTTCCTTACTGTTCAATATACACATGACCAAAGCAGTTCAGCATTTGCTTAACCTTCTCTACCTAAATGCAACCCCATCCCCCCCCACCCCAACAACCCAGCAGTGGAAATTTTACACCCTGCACTTTCACTGCAGATGGTTTTCCAAGATGTAGAAATGAGGATTGTTCCTGGTTAATGATTGAAGACACGGTTAATGTTTACTTTTGGTATCTATCAAATGAGGTAAACAGAGTTAAGATAACCAGGAGAGGGATAATGGTGTGATGCCACACGCATGTTTGAATGTTAACTTATTCCCAAATACTAAGGCCTTAGGTTGCATCATATCTACATCAGATTTTCCGTAAAATCTCAGATCTGAACAACCTTGAAGCTACGAGGCGCTGAGATGCAACTTTCCTATAGGAACAGAACTCTAGTAACCAAAGTGGTGCAAAATGAAGTTAATAAATTTGAAAAATTAACATAAAACAGGGGGAGAAGCAGAGAAGAATCCCAAAATTTTAAAATCTATTCTTAAAAAGAAACTTAAGTGCTGAGAAGCTTCATTCCTCACATGGAACTTGCAATAATACACGTGCCCAATTCTCTCTTTTGCCAGGATTGCTTCATTGGATTTGGAGGAAACGTAGTCAGAAAGCAAGTAAAGGAGAAAGCCAAATGGTACATTACTCACTTTGACGAACTGCTAAAGGAGCTGGAAGAGCGATAAATTATACAGTAAAATAATATATTTAACAACTGTAAATCCATTATACAATGCAATTAAACATATATTTGTTTGCAAAGTTGCGTCCTGGATTGTTTTAATGATTCTGGGTGTTGGGCACCTTCATTTCCAGCCTGAAACTCGTGCTGACAATGGCACCATTTTATTCAAATATTTTGAAATGAAAATTATTTCTTTAAAACATCTTCTCTGAAGTGGAGGAAGTCAATTGATTATTCACAAGTGAAAACCAAAGGCAGGAAATTGTCAGTAAGTTAAAAATACTAAGGGATTGGCCCCTAGTCAATACAGAATGTATTTTTTCAGAATCATTGAAGTTAATACCTCTACTTATTTTGAGAGGTAAAAGATGAAGGGGGCCACAAACTAGAAGTTTGTCTAATTAATAATAAAAAATTAACAATAACATAATCTAAAAGGTGAACAGTTCAGCCTGTACTTTCCATTCCGAAGATTCTCAGAACTAGGTTAAACAGTGAACAGAGAGGTAGGAAACATTACTAAGTATCTCTGATTTCATTAACGTTTGGCTACAGGAGAACCTGAGACCTCAACATCACTGCTACGCAACCCGTAGCCTGAAAGACACAAGATGAGGCAAATCTGGATGATGTGAAAAGCGTTACTAATGTAAAAATCGATGTCACACTGTCCACTTCCTTCCATCCAGGTAAAACCATCACAGGAGAAAGATGGGGAGATATGACATGATCTGTCCTGGAAAAAGATCTATGCAGGCTCTTATCTTCTGGATGTTTACAAATAGTCTATAAAGAAAGGATATAGCAGAAAGAAGCGTTAACGAAGCGCCAGAGAGTGCAGCTCTCAGCGATAATACCATCTAGTATTCTTTGCAAAAAACCTGAGGCAGTAATTGCTTGAAGTTACAGCAGCATTTAAATACTAGAGGAGAAGGGTTAAAAGAAAACAAATCCAGAAACGAACTTCTGTCGACTCCTTAGAGACAGGCAGTCATACAAAAGCTATACTGAGCATCTGTATACAGAGCTAGGAAACCTCCACAAAAGGCCAGCCAGACAGTAGCTGGCAGGCTGCTCACCACAAGTCTGCTGGGAGGGTTAGAGATGAGCTCTTTTAAATTCATCCTGAGAGAAGTCTCGGCCGGCTCCAAGGGCAGCTCGTGTACAATCATGCTTTTGTTCAGCCAAGACTGCCCGAGTAGAACAAGGATAAACTCTGCTCACATTCAGCGTGTTCTGCTGCAGTTCTACAGCTGTGAAGCAGAAGCGTTGCTGTTTGCTGCAGTTTCCTATTGAATTAAAAGGCCACTGTAAAAAAAACCCCAACCTCCAGGTGATCAACTATAGCAACAAGCCCTGATCCTACAAACTCCGCGACATGCTTCACTTTGAGGACCTGCAGTTTCACTAATGTCAGTCAGGCGGCCGCGCAGGAGGCTCTGTGCCACTGAGATGTTAACATTCACAGCAGGATCCTCTGCCAGTCTGAGTGCTATGGAAACACGGCGCGGTGCCAGTGATTTCACAAGAGCTCTTTAGGGCTGACTGATTTAAAAAAGCCCCAAAGCCCAACAAAAAGTACCACCCCCCGTTCACTGGGCAAATATCAAGCCTGACCTCTAGTCCAGGAGGTACCAAAAGGGTTACTTAGCTTAGTGAGTGGCTAAGCTCTTTAGTCTGTAAAACACTGGAGAAAAATAGGAAGGAATAAAGCAGTGTGAGGGAAGTTTCTATGTTACAACCAAGCTGCTGATTTACCTGAGCATATCCCATGAGAGCAGAGCCTGGAGAGTAGCCCACGTCAGGCGAGTAATACGTGGTCTGCAGGTGGGTCTTCTGACTAAGAACATGGGGAGGCACATCATTTCATACAGACCTTTTATTTTAATGCGATTATTCCGTGAGGCAGAATTGCTTTAAGTTATACATTCAATTTGCACAAGGGGACTTCTTAAAAAAAACAGTTTGCAGTCTTTTCTAGGAAGATTATGGGACAAATAAACTTGAGTTTTAATTATGTCTTCAATTCCAATGGAAGAATTGATCATCACCAGCGACGCTTTCAGGCATTGCTCCCCACTTTCCAAACACTGGGAAGTCACTTCAGCTCTGAACTCAACCAATTCTGTGCTGAGAAATGCCAAAGTACTGCTAATCAAAGGAAGAAGGCAGACATGGCCATGAAATTAGGAGGAAAAAAAATCACAAGAGTGCTCACAGCAGGGGAAAACAAACTTCAGAAAGAGCTCAGGCAAAGGGAAGCAAGAACAAGTTGGCCTTACTTATCTATCTCCGCAGCCGTAACGTGTTACACCACCACTAGAGGGAATTCAGATACAGGCAGCATAAAAAGATTGAAGAGACTTGTGCCATATGAGGTCACCCTGCAGAACATCCAGTTGTTCTTTAGATTTCTTATTCATGCAAAACTTCATGGCCCTTTAACAACAAGAGCTCTCCCTGACTGAATTTAATTCCTGAAGGTACAACACACAGATTGCATCAGAACCCGCAAAAACCTGTAACTCCAAAGATGTTTTTTGCCCTTTGTCTCTAAGATGGCTGGTTATGAGGGGTAAGGAATGAGAAATATGGGGGGATACTGGAAAAAATAGCAAGGACTGGAAGCTGCCTTTTTTCCTTTTGCGGTTAAACAGCAGTTCCAAAAGTCTGGAAAAACAGCAGCCCTGGATGATAATACCGCTCGTGATTGACTTACAAGAAGCAGCAGTTGAAACGATGTACTTGGCACACTGAGTAAGCCACGCTGAGAACTTTAAGCTAGTATAGTATGGAATTCTACTCAGTAAAATCCCATAATCAATTGATAACAGGAGAAAAATTCACAGACAAGAACTGGATCAAATGTTGACTTTGTTCAAGACGAAATTCAAGCGAAGGCAGGAGCGCAGAGGACTTCACACGGGAAAGAAAGAATAAATTAGCCCTGAAAAATGAAGCATAATCTGTGGAGATAAAGCTAAAGGAAAAATATTTTCTACGTATCACTTCTGGTCTCTAGAACACTTAACAAAATGGGCTGTAATGGAGACACTGTAAATTCATTTTGGAGCAGGAGAGCAGAACACTGGGAAATGCTGTCCCTGACACACACAAAGCTGAAATACGCTAAGCAATTATTCAAATTTTCCCCAGTAAACACAGCAAGATGAGCGAAAACAGAGCTGGTGCAACACATATCAGGTGCCAGTAAAATGTGAAAATTAAAAGGATTTTATTGACCGATATGTTCTTCCTGAAAACTCATTGAAATGTACAAACGGGACATTCAGTAACTGATTTGTACATTCGGTATGTTACATTGATTCTTGTAGCCACGTGAAAAGAGAGAATATTATTTTCACTTACAGGATGTTCCCATCATTGCAGACACAAAAAGTGTTGATATATTCTAGTCTAAAAGTGAAACCAATATAGAACTGGACATAATGGGACACCGCTTTATGCCAATCCTATTGACTCAACATGCGCCAGGTTCACACATCAACTCAGGAGTACCTACTGTACAATTAGTGAAACACCCGACCAAACATATGTCTGAAGTCACAATTGCTTATTAAATTAAACCCCTTTTCCCAGACCTCCAAGTTATTTGTAGAGAGAAATGTATTTAACCGAACTCAGTTCCCTGCAGAATGTCGAGACAACCACGTCTTGTCAGCGTCTCTTTGCAAACCGTAGCTGGTAGCTCACAACAGGAATTTCCACTGTAGGTATCTACACAAATGTGCGCTTAGTTTCAACAGGCTTCAGAGTCCTTGCACAACAGGATGGTCTGTTCTCTGTCCGTATGCCACCACCTGACAAACAGCATTAACCTCAACTAACGACTGCCTGTTTATCAACTAAGAGTTTCTCACTGGCCTGCTAGAACAGCTAGGGGGAATCCAGAGCTGCCCGAGGGGCTCCAGAGCTTCTAATTCCACAACTCCCACATCTGTTTTTAAGATCTGCAGCCATTATAATGCTACAGAAAGGCCACGGCAACTGTTACGCTCCCTCCTGTTGCTGTCACTGAACTCTGGGCGTTGTCTGTGTAGTAGAAGATATTAAATACTGTGTATCACACTTCACCTGAGGAGCTG
>WEIS01078364.1:0-12298 GCA_013389965.1 Todus mexicanus | reverse complement strand
CCCAAGTATAAAGATAGATCAGCCCACGTCTCAAATCCTGTGTCCAAATAACTTCTGAGAAGTGTGTAGGAAGCTGTTCTAGCTGCCTTTCAGTTACTAGGTACTCAACTGAGGGTGAGAGTTTGAGCGCACCTTCTCTTTTCCAGTGCTGGAAGGCAGCAGGCACCAACTGAGCTGTGAAAGATGTTGGCAGTTGCTACCTCCCTAGCCTGGGATGAAGAAGCTGTGCTTAGACAGTTGACCTCCAGACTGGGTTGAGATAAGGCAGCTGACTCCAGGACTGGGTGATCCCCTGATATCTTGTCCATTCCTCCATAAGCAGAGATATTGCTGCTCAGCTGCCACCCAATTAGCTTATGTTTAAATCTGAATTTGGATGCAAGAACAGCAGTCAGCTGTAGCCCTGAGCTGTTGGTAGGCTTCGTATACAATGTGATGAGAAGGCAAAACCCTCTCATCTTCACCTCACTGCTTGAGAAGCTCTCTTAAATCTAGTTGCCTCCTTGTTCCCCTTTGCCTATCTCATCTCTTCCCCATATGACAAAACTCTTCATATTCCACCCCAGTTGCCAGTGCATGTCCCACTCCACGTGTTCACCTGTCCTCATGGTTTCCCTCTGTTGCCATTCGAGGTATCTCATCCCTCACGTCCTTATTGTGTCCCTGGGTGTCCCTGCATTACATCCTGCATTTGCCATTCCCAAGAATATTCAAGGCTTGCCTCCTGCACCAGTTTGCTACACATTGCATATCTCATACAGTAGCACTTTGTTGCACCATACAGTTGCACCCTGCAGCATTTTGATCAGCGTTTTGCCTTCCCTCCCTCTGATTTCCTTGGAAGAAACAGTGAAAATGGCACATTTTGGCACTTGGAGCAGTCTCAGCTCTACATGGAGTCTGTGTGAGGAATAGTGATCATGTTGTTTAAAGGCAGTTTAATTTCAAAGATGATAATGGAAGATACCTTCCATTTTCAGGACAGTTTCACGAGTTTCAAATCCGGGTATCCTCAGGACTTAGAAAACTTCCCAAAATTATTGTGTACATGAGCAGCTAAATTTAGAGTGCTGGCAATGCTCATTCGCTTCAGACACAGCTACCATCTGTGATTACAGACCATGTAAATAGCTGGTTAAACACCACTTCTATTGTTGTGAGCTTGTCGCTAAGTTCCGTCTAGATTGACGCCTGACTTCTGTGAGTGAGAAAATATCTCAATTCCAGTTACAGCTCTTCCAACTGGATGTTTTCCAGGCTGGCAAAAGTGGCTGCCCCATTCTCTAGCCTGGGAGCTGGGGGGACAAAGAGGATCCAAATAGAAGTGAAGAGTATTTCAAACAGCCAGGGCAGGGCATTTTTTAGTCCAACGGAGCTGACAATTTGTTCATTAATTCTAAAGTTTAACTTACTGGTGTTTCCTCTCATTTCCTGTCTTACCTGGAAGTATCACAGAATGGTGGATTTTTACCTTGAGGTCTCGTGTTCTTCGCTTTGGCACATATAATGACAGTTCTTCTCTTATCTAGCCTGTGCCACTGGCATAAAGCCACCACAGTATCTTCTTTTAAACAAGCTCCATGTTTCTTCTGCAATCCCATTTGGCAGCTAGCTCTCCCCAGCTGCTTCTGAGATAGTCAAACCTGGGTGTTAAATGAGAAGGCAGCATGCCTTTCAGAACTAGTCAACAGTATATTTTCCTTTTTTAGATTAAAAAAAAAATCAATATCTTTTTTGCATGTAGGACTTCTGGAAAGAGAACTATTATTTCAAAGTGACTAGCAATAATAGCAAAGATGTCCTCAGCCAGTTCCCTTGCCTGCTTACGAGTCAGAAAGTTTGAGTGACTCTTCAGTAGTTGAGCTGGGTTTCTTTTCCAAGGATGACTCTAAAGCCAGTTAACATACACCTCATTTTCTAACTCCTCTAGGCTGTGAGCAATTCAAGATGAGACATAAAAATGTCATTTGGGACATTTCTCTGCTCTGTGCTTCAAACATTTCTTCCGAAGGGTTCACTTTGGAGTGTTTAACTACCTCATTTGTCTTTTGTCTCAGTAGCATCACCAGGCTTTCGTACCATCTTTATCACTGGCTACACTGCCCCAAAGTGTACAGCCTCTTCTGAGAGATCTCATAGTTTGTTTTGTAGTAGAAGGTTTCTGCAGTCAGAGGGAAACCTAAGGCAAACACCTCAATTTAGCCTTTCCAGAATTTGTTCAGAAACAATACTAATAATCACAGTATTTGTACCTTCCTATGGCCTCTTAACCCAGAAGATTCCCAAGTGCTTTAGTTTTCCAGTGAGTCGCTTGTCTGCTGTTTGACATGTGAGACCACTGGAGGAAGTCAACAGCAAATAAAGCCTTTTCAGAACAAGTCAGGATGAAGACAGATGAGAGAGTTTGATTGCACAAAGAGATTTTCAGGGGGCAGAATACTATGTAATCATCTGGAAATTGCTAGGACAGTGTGTGGGACCTATATACCAAATACAACATGTATCATTGAGGCATTTCTTTGACTGCAAATCACCAGGAATTCCACTTGCTCACTCATGTAAAAATGCACTATTCGAATATGGTGCTGTGATGCTATGTAAATAAATCAAGGCAAGAATATATAAGCATTGCTAGTTTAGTCCCGTATTGTAAAATAGCTCAACAATAGGATGTACTGTGAGTCTGAGGATCAGAAGGCATGGAAAGATGTGTTCACTCCTTTTTCTGTTCTCTGATATCCTTTCCTCTCACGCCTTCATCAATCAATCTTCTGTGATGTCTGTATATGGAACTTTTAAGTGCTTGGCAGTGGCACAAGATTTTTCTTGAAAATACAAGGAAATTTTTTACTGCTCATCTGGAGAGATTGGTGACAGATACCCACTGTGTTTGTCCAGTGGATCTAGCATCTCTTCTGTAGGCTATGTGGAGTCTCTGTGATGTCCGGTCACATTTGTATTACAGCCACGTAATACTGCGTCAATGGCCTGATATATTTTTATTGTAAACTGTTGGGTTAGATGAATGACACATTTTATTAATGGTTGTCAATGGAGATTCATTCACTCCACTCTCAGAACTCTACCTGGAGTTGAGACCATTTAGCGACTTTCACGTTGAATAAGAAAGGGCTCTTTTATCCCAGTCTATTCAAAAGAGAAGCTTTTATTTTTAGGTTTATTTTTCTGTTTTTCCATTGATGACAAATGGGAAAGAACTATTTTGAGATAGCTATCGTGTATTTGTCTAGCTCTGCTTGGCAGTAGCAGATGGGCTTCAAGAGGCTAGCTGAAGAAAATAAAACTGCATTTCCCAGCAGACAAGGTCTGAAGCCTTAAAAATCTGCAAATCCCTAAACTCTTGTTAGTGTTTATAGTGAATAAATTGCCCCAGATATTTCTCAGCTGGAGATACTTTTCTTCTTGACCTGCTTCCCATAGTTGCCAGCCCTCCCTAGAGTGACTGGAGGAGGTGACAGTTTCTGGAGAGGCTGACCAAAGTAAGATAGATGTGCTTCCTGATTTCACTCTTGTTCCCAGGGTAGTGTTGGGATGCTTTTTGCTGGAGCTTCCATTTCTGATTGTATGAATGTTCATGACCCACATCTGGAGTGTGAACGACCAGGCATGGTCATGCCTTACAGAAGCTTTTCTGTACCAGTAGCAGACTACTTCACACACATCCAAGTGCTCAAGAGGCTGTTACAAAGAACGAATCTCAATCAGTTACAGAAAATATCCTCATGGTGTCTAGTTCGGATGGCACACCTGGCTGCCTTTGCACGTTGCAGATCTGATTTCGGCAACCTGGCCCAGCCCAGTTTTCTTAATTCAGTGTCTTGTAGAAAGTGTATCCCTCCATTGACCATCAGCTGGTGGCAGAGTATTCTGGAGATAGGAACGGTGCTGCCACTTGGGATGTAATTTATTAGTATGCAAAAACTTGTTTTGGGTAATGTTAAAACATTAAATAAACTGTGTAAAGGCTGATCATTGCAGCACTACCTTTCTGTTGCATTTTGTTCTTTCTGTGGTTTGTATTTGGGTCACTATAACACACAGTTCTGTGGGACAGCACAAAGATTAATTTCTGGGAAATGCTTCTTATTTGATGTATTGCAACTCCTTTGTATTACACCTGCCATTGAAAATACAATGTTACGATGAATGTACATTTTAAACAAGCTGCTAACTATGTAATCTGGGGATTGGAAGTGATCCCCATTTTACATTTACTTGCATGTCTTCTGGTGTTTTGAAAAGAAAATTGCTTTATGTTTGGAGGTTTTATTTTTTCATATGCAAAGTGTTTCAAGTCGGTTACCTCATCTAGTGCACTTGCCTCATAAGAATCCCTAGGGCTTCCTCCAACAAGTTTCTCAGTTTAATTATGAGTGCAATTAATTGATCTGGCAATGTGAAACACAGTAATGGCAAATTTCCTCTAAACCAGTCAAATAAGGAGATTTCTGTGGGACTCTCACCCCTTCAGCTTGGTCCTTCCTCAAAAAAAAAAAAAAAAGCCAAATCAGGTTCTTAGTCAGCATTGCTGACTTCTGGTTATTTTTACGACTAAGGAAGATGTTTAACTTTTAGAATCTCCTCCTTCTTTCTTGCTGCTGTTAAGTTGCCTTTATAATAATGAACTAAAACAACTTTTGGATTATCATTTCCTTCTACTTTGCTCACCACTTCCTGAGTCTCTTATGAGTGATAAAAATGAGGTGACCCCCGTGCCTGCTCAGACAGGGAGCTCTGCGTTGACTTGCTGGAGACACTGGTGGGTGCAGAAGCGGAAAGCTAAGTAGCAGGCGTACCACCTCTACAGAGCTATTGCTTCCATCCAAGATGCTAGGAAAACTGGCACAAACCTAACAACATACGAAAGCACAAATAGGGAGGAGCAGAGCACTTACCCAGCATAGGACTGTACTATCCTATCCTATTTTAACCTTGGTTAAAAAAAATATATATATGAAGAGAAAGGCTGTGGAGCATTTGATGGTAAGATGCTGGAAAGAAGAACATCTCTCTGACATTTATGGTGCTGATTCTCGGAATACGAAGATCCTGCAAGCAAGCGTGGCAGCTCTAAGACCCCTGCTACTTTTACCTCATCTGATGCTGGTTTGAAGAAAGAGCTGCTTCAGAAACTCAGATTCTAGGGATTTTTCCATTCACTGTTGTAAATTCTGCCAGATCTTGCAGTCCTAAACAAGCTTAGTCTATGTTGGCAGAGGATAATGTCACTTCCAGGATATGCTATGGTCCTGATAGTATCCAAATCAAAGCTGTTACAGGGAAGACCAGACTACGGCTCTTGCTGTCTGTGTGCTATCTGCATCTCTCAGGACTAAGGCCTCTTCCCGTTCCCAATGGAACAATTAAACGTCATGTTGGGAATTTGATTTCTGCTTCTCGGACTTTCCAGCTCCCATGAACAATCTCAGGGACCAGCATATCCTTCCTTTGCATTACCTTGTGTCACCTGTTAGACTTCTGTTGCTGCTAAGCAGGAGAGTCCAAACCATATTTAACCAACTGCTATTCATCTAAGAGGTGAATGTGGGTTTCTGTAGTCATTTCTACTGAGAGGAGACAAAAGCTGTAGGTAACCTGTTGTGCTTCCTGGTTTGCTTGAGAAACTTCATCTGCTGGGACTTGAGTTTGCTTGAAGCAGTGAATCTCAGGAAAATCCCCTTCAAGCAGTTCTCCAGCACCAGCAAGCACAGCAGAAGGGCTTCCTCAAGTTGCCAGAAGTCCTCATCAGTTGCTAGGGGCAGAAGGATTGAAGAAGCTGTTGGAAGTTCTTCTCAGGGGGAGGGCAGCAGGGAGACAGAGGGGAAGCAGCCTGCTGTAGCTTTAAAGGCAGTACTGAGTAGGGATCTATATGGAAGGACATAGTTGACTAAAAGGATCCAAAGCTTGTTTTCCTTGAGTCTTTTTATTCTTCCTGTATCTAATCCCTTTAGAGGCTAAGGTTAACCCCTTTTTGTACTGCAATAACACTGTAATATATGCTTGCACTAATTCTTCTGGCACACTGAGCATGCAAGACCAATTTAAAGCTTTTTTCAGAAGAAAAACACTGTATTATTGTGTATATAGAAACACTGAGAGAGAATTTGGATTCTGTCTCCTGTATAAAAGCATGCACTGATTACCTGTATGTAGACCATGCTGTAAATGCTGCAGAGTACTGTAAAATCCTACACTTGAAACCACAATGAACAGGCGATGTCATCGAAAACAAACGAAACAGAAGCTGTGCAATGGATTTTGTGCCTTTTTTAAATCCATGTATGTTAATCCAGACAATCGGGAAAAAAGAAAAAAAAAAAAAAAAAAAAAAAAGCTTGTATACTACCAAAATCTTATTAAAGAATCAAAGGCAGCACCTTTGTGATGGCTGGGTTTTTTGTTTGCTTTCTTGCTTTGTTTTTCTACTCCCTTTGCTTTCCAGCTCTGGGAAGGTTCCTGTTCATCCTCAGGTACATGGGAGCACCAGGCAGCGAGATGAAGAAGCTCTGGTAGAACAGTGAGAGTTTTAAATTGTCATTTACTATGCAATCACTGAAAACTTGCAGTTTCAGTGAGGGAAGAGAAACACTTTCATGACTGTTGGAGATGTGTTTCATGTACTTTGGGAAGGCCACACCGTTGAGTTCTATTTCTGGAAGCTTAGGCTAGTACTAGTTTCACTGACTTGAACTCGATCATATCACAGCAGCAGGTTACAACTAGCCCAAATTTACGTAAGTTTTTAGAGCTCTGCCTTGATGGTTACCAGCACCCAAACTGGCTAAACTTAAGCTAATATAATTCCACACCTATGAACACAGCAGAAACAGTTAATCACATTTCTCTTGTGTTTTTTACACTGGGCATCTTCCCCTGTCTGGCAGCACAGTGCTCATAGAGTGAGTGGATGGCTGTTTCCCATCAGGGAAGGTGACAAGGTGTTTAAGAACATCTGATAAACTTCCAGCCCTTCAAGCCCACAAAGCCCCATGGAGATGGATGCAAAATTGTGGCTGTCCTGCAAGTAATGTATTCCTGCCTGGGCTCCTCAGTGGATCTGACAATGCTTGCCTTTGATCATGACTCCTGTTTGAAAGCAGTCTCTGCTGTAGAGCTGTTTATGGTTCAGCCCCAATTACTGTTGGTCTGCCTAGGATCAGATTAGAATTGGAAACACAGCGATAGACCCTGTCTGCTTTGGTGTGAAGTGGACAGTTCAGTGGCTTTATTGAAAGTGGCTGGGAAGGGAGGCTGCAGACAGTAGGAGCATGCAAAGGAGCCTTTCCTCCTTGCAGGAGAAGCGCAAGACCCCAGCTGCTGAAAGGCAGAGAGCAGTTTGTGCAGGCGGGTGGCAATCCGGGAGGACAAACTCAGATTAGGCCGTGATCTCTCACTTACGTGGTTGTACAGTGTCTGAGTCCCTTTTTCCTCCTGGGAATTGTATGGAGGGTCAGGATTCTTCTGAGTCTGCCTCTAGCAGGGTCCAAAGGCCATCTACTCCATGATGAATGACTCGAAGAGTGGAGTTTTTGTAAGGCTCTTGGTATGTGGTAGATAGATACATCTGTCAAACACCGCAGAATTATGCACTAACGCCATAGCGGTACCTACAATCTGACACATGGTCTGAAACAGAATGGTAGATAGAAGAGATGTGGCATTTCCTGTCTTTATATTAGGGAAATACTGTTCTTTTTTCCTGTACCTAGTGGCTTGTTGGTTGGTTGTTTATTTTTTCACAAAGCATTGCATTTAAAATGTTTAAAACCAGGAAATGAGAGGGGAAAAAAACACCAAATTCTGCAGTCAAAGAGGAAATTGATAAGGCTCACGCAGAAAGCTGTTCCGCCACGTCAGTGCAGAGCTGCTCAGAGGCTTTTCGGGTGGACTCTGAGCCCACTCTGTGCCTTGCCATAGACTACTCTGCTGCAAGGGCATAGGCACAGGCAAGCCTCTATGCCCTTGTGAGTCGTGAGATCACCAGAAGGCTGTACAGGCCGAGCAGGTCCTGTCATCATTCTTCAGTGCTACAGGGACCTGGGCAGAGTGTGTATGACTTGGCATGGGAAGGACATATATAAGCATGTTAACGAATTGGGTGCTGGTACTGCGCTTGAACCCGCCAGCGTGAGTCTGCTCTGTGCTGCTGCTGTCTAAGAATATGTCTGGCTACATTTCTGGTTACAAGGGGACCTGGAAACTTCTAATGAATGGTTGCAAATTTGCTTTAGCAAAGTGGGGACTGCATCTTTGCTGATTTTTGCAGTATTTGCAGCATCACTGGGATGTAGGAACTCCACTGCTGCCTGTGTTGGGTGATACAAGTCTTCTCTGAGAAGGTCTCGGTACCAATGGTCCTGCTAATTTGAAACCCCACAAATTTACAGTAAAGACAAGGCCCAAAACTGCAGTTAGCTGTTCATGAGCACAGAGGCAGAGAAAGAACTTTAGGGGCTGGTTTCTGCTTCTGCCAAATATGAGCAGGTAGATCTTTTTCTCTCCTGACTCTTTCCTCTCTATATTCTAACTCTTGCCTCTGTGCAAAGCAGGGATATTTATTGCCTTCCAAATACACATTGTTACCCAAAGTAGTTACTAGCCAAATTGATTCTTAAATGCCGTCAAGTTTTATGGAGAGACAAAGTGTTAAAGAGATGAAATGCACAGACTTTGTGGGAAACACATGCTCAGCCACACTAGTGCATATGCATTCCTGAAGAACTGACTGGCAAAGTCAAAAGAGAGTCAGGAGTGAAGATCTGAGCCCAAGCAAGTGGGAAAAAATGGTTCATTGTCCAAGGATGGGTAATGTGTCTTCTGAGAAAGTGAGGAACATAGGCAGAGATCAGAGCTTGCTAGAGGTAAGCGAAGTCCTTTTGACTCAAATGGAGCCAGCACCAGTGTAGCTGTGCTCACTCACAGTCTCTGTAGGTGTGGCTGCCTCAGCTCACAGCATAGTCTCTGCTCATAGTGGAGTAAGCCTAGTGGAGGACTGCCAAGATGATTAGAAACTAGAAACATGACATGAAGAAAGGCTGAGAGAGCTGGGTTTGTTTTGCCTTAGAAAGTGAAAAATCGGATCTTATTTCTTCCTTAAACTACCTGATTAAAGGACAATGTCAGATTCTTCTCAGAGGTGCACAGTGAAAGTTTGAGATGCGGTGGACACAAGCTGCATGAAAGGAAAATTAGATAAAGAATTTAGATATAAAGAAAAAAACTTTCGCCATGAAGAGCCTCAAACACTAGCACAGAGTCCCGAAGAGGTTGTGAGATCTCCATCCTTGGAGATTCTCAAAACTCAGCTGGACAGGGCCTGGAGCAGCCAGCTCTAAAATGATCCTGATTTGTGGGGTGGTTGGAGCAGAGACCTCCAGAGATTCCTTACACCTTTGTTATTCTTCAATTTTAAGATGCAGGCTAAACCTCTCCACTCCTGATCTTTTGGCATCTTCCCACAGTTCCTCCCCATTGGTCCAGCAGAGCAGAAAAGTTCTCCTCCATCCTTTGGGGAATAGTCCTAAAGCAGCGTGTGCTGTAGTACAAAAGACAGATGACTGTCAAGACGGGGCGCAAGCTTCTCTAGTGAGAGGTTCAAACTGAGAACACCTTGTTCAACAGGGTGTCCACTTGCAGCTAGCTGCTGATCACATTGACTTAACAGCAAAGAGAGTGTCGGACTTTGATGCCCTAGGGCATTATTAACAGCTTCAGGTGATGGTAGTAATGAATATAAGAAAATATGTGTTAAAATAATACTTGACCCAGGAGACATTTCAACTAAGTTTCTTTTAGCTGACTTTGTAGGTAACTTCTGCCCTCCATATTTTTTTGGCATATTTTTGTTCTCCGGATTTTCTCCATGCTGCATTTGCAGTGGCAAAAAAAACAAACAACAAAACAACCCACCCCACAATCTCAGGCTGCTCTAAGGAATGCGTTCTGGTAATTTTGGGGTACTGCATGCAACAGGTTGAGTAGTCCAAGTCTTCCAAAGGTAGGTAGAAGACAAGGAACCACTGCTGTGCTTAGGGTGCAGTGTCCATGCAGGGAAATAGAAAATATGTGAGGAAAATGAAAGACAGAAAGGCTGAACCACGAAAAATTTGTACAACCAAAGGTGGAAGTACACGGGGGCTGGAAAGGTATCTACAGCACAGCTCAATGACAGCAAAAGGCTGCGAGGGCAAAAGAGGGAAAGAACCTCTATTTTTATTATAACAACATCATGCTGTTCATCTTCTTGCTATCCCTTACTGCTTAGTGCAATCTCTTCTCAGAAAAAGTTCTGATGTCTTGCAAGGGAAAGAACTATTGAGTAAAGAGGGGTTGCTGGAGACGAAGCTGCTGGTGGGACAGACTGTAGGACATGGAGACCATATGTATCTCTGGCCTATATAGGATGTGCATGACAGGACTGAATTCAGTTCACCTTGACCAGAAAGTAAATGAGATGACAGAAGCTCCTAAGAGCTGAGCGGAGATTTGAAGGTTTACATATGCAAAGAGATACCGCCAATCCTCCGTCTGTACCATTGACCACAGCATCTAGCAAATAGGGAGAAGCAGAGTAGCTGCTAAGCTGTTGTTTGGGATAGTGTAGTCTTTCCAGTGGGAGGCTCAGCAAAAGGCAAGATGTTGGTCAGGGCTTCTTTATCAGGTCCACTGGGGAAGCACACCTGTTTGATCAGGACTCCAGGGATAGCACTGCAGGTGTATTTCTTGGGAAAACCAAATCCACCCAACAGGAAGAATCCAATCTTAGGCTGCTGAAAGGACCAGTTTCTGAGAAATGCCTGAGGGAGGAAGCCAAGTGGGTAATTTCCTTTACAAAGGGTGGTAAGGTCCTCTTACCAGTCCAAGTTCCACATCTGTCATCCTGATGTAAAAGGTAGAGTGGGTCATCGAAAGCCCAAATCAGGCTAATACAGGGCCACTTCCAGGGCCAGGCCTCAACTTTAATGAAAGAAGAGAGGAAAGGAAGCTTTGGACTCCGGAGGCATTGCCAAAACCAGCCTGTGTTTTAATTTATAAGACATAAAAAAAATAAATTAGATGGATAACAACATAACACATAACAATTTGATGCTACCCAGCAATCTATTTGAAATGTTTCTGTTATACATGCATATAAAGATCTTATGTTTTCCAGGCATACTAATAGGGCAGTTGCTCTCCACAGAATAATATGCTGTGCATATTATTTTCATGTTGCTTTCAGCACGACTGGAAATTGTGTCCTTGGACTACAGAGCTATTGAGGGCTTTTTCCCCCTCCAGAGGCAAAAAGATCTGTTCCCATAGCCATGTGAATGTGCTAGCTGTTGGCAGCTCTGTAGCTCACATAGTTAAATGGGTGCTTGTTTAGTTGCGTAGCCTAAATATCCTCTGATGCTGTCAAATACCACTTGAAAGTGCAAATGTTTGAAGCCTTTCTGTTTGTGATTAGGGCTTTTCAAGGGTAACATGTGATTCATTATTGATTGGTTGAGTTTATGGAGAGGCTTTCATTTTCCATCCCTTTTGATAGAAGGGTGACCTAAATGGTTTTGTTAAAATCCATTTTGTGGAGTGGTGCTGCTGTGGTTTTCATCTGCAACCAATTGTTAATCAGGCCAAACTTCGATGGGCATTTGCTGTATAATGACCTCACTATGGTCTGGGCATGAAAGAGTCGTTGAATGGTTCCAGTAAGAAAGGAGTGAATATGTAAATATATAATACTGAAATAAATATATAAATCCTGAAGAAGACTGGGAAACAAAAAAAATCCTGAGGAATTGCTTGGAAACAGCTCTTTTAGGTCCAGGGTAAACACTGCTTACAGCAGAACTTCCTTGGCACATTTTTTTACCTTCATTGGTACCTATCTGTGAATCTATCCTTTCTAAGGTTTGTACAAATCAAATGATGGGGTGATCACTGCTCAGGTGTGTATTTTGGAAGTGTGATGGACTAGATGCTTTCCACTGATACTTCCCACTGCTGTTGATGTCTTCTGTGTCAATGCTATGTCTGAATACTAACCCTTCGCTTTTGTCACATCTGTCTTCTTGCAGGCATACATGCTGAAGTCATTTGAAATGAATGGTCTGCCCAAGGCAGTGCCTTTAAGTTTGCCTTATCAAGACTTCAGAAAAGATGTGTCAGACTACTGGGAAAAACCTAAGGTATCCCAGCGAATAAAGAGAGTTGATTTCTCAAATGTTGTCTTCACTGCTCCTTGCAAACCTCTGGAACCTTATCTGGAAATGAATGGAAAAGAGGAAGAGGAGGA
>WEIS01078359.1:0-22870 GCA_013389965.1 Todus mexicanus | reverse complement strand
AAAAAAAAAAAAAAGGTCTTTTCATTCCTCAACAGTAACAGTGCAGAAAACACTAATCTTAATGCTCAAGTCCTTAGGAGACTTTTAAGTCTCAAATATGATGGAGACTGCAGCAGGGCTTTTTAAGTTATAATAAAATGTACTGAAAAACATTTCAGACAAAAATGAACTGTTGGTTAACTGTTTAATACAACCAAGGCTGATAAATGAAACAATGGATGAAACTTGTGCTTTTTTCTGGTCATGGACGCTTGCCCAACACAAGTGGGTCAGCTGTATCTCAATACAGAAACATCAGCTTCTACAACATTTAAACGTTCACTGAGTATTTGTACAAATGCAGCAGTTATTTAGACAAAGGGAAACAAGGCTTTTTACCACATGTAGAAATGTCACAGCAAAATGACACCTCATTTCTTCCAGCAACAACCTCTAACACCCGGAATCTGGGTTCACATCACTGTCCTAACTCAGAAATCTCATCACAGAATTAAGCTGAAGAACTGCTCAGAATTGCAAGCTGGGTACAAAACAGAGCAGTGCAAAAAATTTCTCATTATAATACCCCCACATAATTTGTTCGTAATTCTTTACCTGCAGATAAGTGTGTCACCTGGTTACCATATTTATCTGAGATTTAATTAGCATGGTCAAGGGCAGAGCCTCTATAGGCACCCGTATATTCCCAACCACACATATCATTAAGCGTGAGCTACAGCAGCAAACATGCACCCAGGGCGTTGTCCAGCAGTATTCCCAAATGCTCAGCAACCCCGTCCTAATCCCCTTCTATTTGTCATCAAAGTCCTACCGCAAAAGAGGTTCTACACCCTCAAGGAGGTAGTTGCTCTTCTCAATCACAAAGACAACAGCCTGATTAAGCAATTATCTCATTGAGTGGATGGAACAGTAACTAAAGTTAAATTATATTCATCAGTTCCTTCCTTCGGAGGCGGCTTTTCTCCTCCTTGCCTCGAGATGTTTAAATCCGTGCCAGAAAAGGCACATACACACGTTTCATGGAAACTGCCTGCCCTGTATCAGCACAATCCCAGCTGACCAGACAGATATAGCGTGTGCTGTGCAATGTGTTCAGGCTTAGCTGACTGAACTATCATTCTTCCATCGTTTACATTCATAGAACACCATTTTTTGGGGGGTCTTAATATAACTAGGGACATGAAAAGTGCACTGATCTGTAAAGAAGAAATCACGTGTTAAAAAATATCAGGGTTTACTACAGTGCAGTATTGTAATGGGTATCATCACTGAGGGGAAAAAAAAACAGATTAATGAAATATATCATCTACAGTTAATACACAGCTGGCTTTAGTAAAAAAAAGGTCACACAAAAGTAACCCTCCATGCACAAAACCCAATCATTACTACTTAAAATTTCCTTAAAACTAGAGGAATGTCAGTAACAAACTACAAACTCTTATCTATAAAAAGTAGCAGCCTAGCATACCTTTAAAGCTCATTACAAATCCAGGTACGTGAAGGTGAGTTGTGGCAGCAACCAACCATGGGAACGACCTAATGCTGAAGCAACCCTCCTCAGTGCAGCACACATCGGGCTGCGCTCACCTTTTGTTCTTTGCTGAAGCACTGACACAGTGCAGATTGTTCTGCCCTGCACAGTGCATTAAAATCACATAATAGGTGACCCCTAAACTCCAGTAACTCCTTTATGGCTATATGCTGACAGTTGCTGTCAGATGCTAGGATAAGCTCTTTGACCAGCTCTCAATTACGGTTCTCATAGCTATCAAATAACCTGCAAACCTCATTAACAACCCCTCCATCCTAGCACAGTCCTCCTTTGCCAGCTATCTTTTATGCTGCTTGCTCCGTGCAGTCATTTACAGACCCTACACACAGATGGGCATGTACATGTATAGACATTTCTAACTCTACACAAATAGTTCTATATAATCCAAACTACCAACAGAATATCTCATTAAAAAAAATTAATTATGTGAATTTTTTATAAAGATGTTTACATGCTATTTATATGCTGCTCACCTGATTTCAAATAATAGCATAAAATGCGGTAAATAATTTTTCGTCCCTAATATGACACGAGTACCACCTAAATACAAAGCACACTGCAAAGTGCTTTGCCCTGTGCAATTTTAACTTTGTCTTTATTAATTAGTTAAAAGTACAATCTACACATTTTATTTTGAGTGTATTGTAACTGAACTGAGAAACAAAGAACTTCACACCGTTCACAGCAGGTTTGACGAAATTCAGCAAACAAATACCTAACCAGCTGTAAAAAGCAATTTCTCTGGAAAAGAGAATGTTAGATTTAGGTAAGAATACCGCATGTGTATGCAAATAACAAATACAATAATTCTAACGAGGACAACAAATGTAATCATTCTACCGGGCTCAAAAGAGAAAACACTGGCAAGGTGACAACCAGCTGACACCATTTCATTCTTGCTTTTAGGACAAGGTTAAAAGTGGTACCACCACTCTCCAAAATCACTCTGGGAGCTAAACGTTTCATCAAGGCAACAAAGAGCCCCATAACTGACCATAACCACGAAGCGACCGGTAGAGAACATGGGTGCACAAGAACAGACCTGGGTTCCAGCGACGGCTGAACCCTGCCCGTTTAGATTGATCTTTAAGCAAAACAGCAGCATGATTACTCTCATTTTAAAGCAAGCCTGGACTGCTCGTTGAAATATACTTTGGAAAACGAAGATATATTTTTCTGGCATGTGTCAGGGGTGCTGTTTACTATAAATGATCTCCGACACGAGCCAATTGTATAAAAGATAATGCGGAGTTTATTGTGTTAAAGCGAATGCAATCAGCGCTGGGTGCTTAGCCGTAGCCAGAGGCACACTTAATTGCAACACAATACATGTTTAGATACCCTCAACTCCTTTCCACATCCTCGTCCTCTCCTCACCCCCCGCCCCCACCCCGGCCGGGCGGGCGGCGCTGACATCGGGAGTCGGCCCAGCTCTCAGGGTCGGGCCGGACCCTGAGGCGCCTTCGCCGGGCTCACACGGGGCACTCGCTCTGTCTCCAGGCGAATTTTCTGAAGGCGGGGCTTCTCCTCTCCTCGTCGTCCAATTATTCTTGTACATCTGCCTAGCCACTTCTCACCGTTTTCCCGCCACAAAAAGTCTGCCCAGCACCACCCCCACCCCCCCCCAAACAACTTATCACAACATTAACACGAATCATGCTCTTTGTTTATCACTCGTTCAACAGTGGTCAGCTATGGGGATTTGAAGAGAACTGCTTTTAGACACTGCAAATATACTAAAAATAAATAAATTGGAGCCTGGAGCTAAACAACCTTTGCTCCATTTCTGTATGAGCAGCCAGTGCTGTGGAGGTTAACGCCACCACGTAATCTACAGAGCCCAGTTCTGCATCGGAGCGCTCCCTTAAAATACTTTAATGCAAAACTGAACAGTAAGACATATTTAAATGAAGAGTCTTGGCAAAAATCTCTGCAGTGGTGCAGAATACATTACTGACTTGCAGGGACAAAGCAGCAAAACAGGGGCTGGGAAAAGTAGGACAGCACAGGATTCCCACTACCCTATTTCTGGTCAACTAATTTCCACAGAAGCCATCAAACAGATCCCAATCAGGAAGGAGCTAAGGCTAGATCCTGAGGGGTCAAGCAGTACCTTTTACATACAGAAAGGCTGTTACAGTTATTTTACAGGAGATGGTTTAACCCCATCTAGCCAAACCTAGATGTCTCCATCAAGCACTTGCTTCATATTCATAAGAAACAGTAGCTTTAAAAACTAGAATTGAACACACTGTTACCTAAGCGGGGGATTTGTCACCCATCAGGCTAGTCTGGTGAGCTTTTGCTAGAAAAAAACGCCTCAACAATTATATTCTACCTTTTCAAATACAAACAGCTCATTCTTGCTCCCATCACTTTCTGCTCATTCACTGCTTTCTGAAGACTGTTTCTCCCAATCCCTGCTTCTCTTCTCTTGGCAGAGTTTTGCTTAGTCTCCTTCTTTCCAGCATTCATCCCATCCTGGAGCAATCTCTGATGACGACTCCCCATAACGTCTTAGCTGGTGCGATCACTGAGTATGAAGAAAAATCAAAACTTTTCTAAAGATAATGTTTCTGCAAGCTTCATAAATCAGAGTGATAAATGCATTACACAAAATTAAATGCATTGAATCAGACCCATCAGGATGTGCACTTTAAATGGAAACTGCAAATCCAGCAGACTGCAGAAACACAGGGGACCGCCTGTGGCAAATTAGCGCATGGTCTACAGCAAACTTCAACGTCCTAAGTAAATCAGTAGGTCAAAGACTAATTTATTATTTTAGTTCAAAATCCAGTTCTAATAAAAATGTATCAGACCATATGGAGAAGCTGACCATCTACTGAAATGCTGGGAAAAGTGCTATGTATTTTACAGATAAGAACGAGGCTTCTTTTGCTTCTGAAAGGGATTTTGGTAGCAAAGAGAAGTAAATTACTTTAGAAATAGTCTGTTTTTCTCAGTCATACAATCTAGTTTTTGGGTTTTTTTTTTTAATTTTCCTGCAAAAATATTTATAGACTTAGCAGCATTTCTTTACATTGAATTAACACCAAATGTTCAGATGCTTTAAAAAAAAAAAAAAAAAAAAAAAGGTGTTCAGCGCATTTATTTGGTTACAACAATTTTGCTTCACTTAAACAGAATAATTATTTCCCTTTTACACCAACATATTTCAGGGTTTTATATTTTGTTTGTGTGTGTATAAACACAAATCTTAACATGAGGAAAGGGAAGTTTGTTTTTTGAAGAGTGAGATAAAGAAAACTACAAAACATTCTTAATAGAAATCTTGCCCTCAAATATTAGTTTAAATTCATGTCTCATTAGTACTTGGGCATCAAAATGATTTCCAAAGTAGTGAACAGCCATTGGGTCAGTCTAAATCAATAAACTGATTTCCCCACAACTTTTGGAATCAGTTCCTCCAGATTCAGAAGCAACTTAAAGATTAATTTAATCAGGAATAAATACGGCCAACACTGGATAGAAGATGCACTTGCCCAGCATGAGCTAGTTCTTCAGAGAAGTGACAGAGTTTAGAAACTCCACATAATGTTCCAGCTGTCTGTTCCATGACACACTTGTACAGACACAGATTGCTGCAGCACCTTGAGTTAGCAATAAAACAAAAACAAAACCCAATTACCACACTTCACAAACGTGAAAACTTCCAGTGTTTGTAATTATTTTACTGGATTTGGGTATTTTATGATCTGCACAGTCTTAGAGTTCAAAATCTGTACTACTGCAAAGATAAAATTGAAAAAGCTGAAATGTTAATTTAAGATCTGTTCTATATAAGAATGGACTGATCTAACGAGTGACATAAATACGTAAGTAAAACAAACAACCCTCTTCTACAACCAGCAGCTCTGTAATGCCATTATCAGTGGTTACACTCCCAAACAAAATCTCAGGCCAGATGCATAAAGAGACTGAGGAAGCATGATACTCATTCCACAAATGTTGACATAAACCAAGTATTGATGGAACTAAGGTCCTGGAAAATCAATAAATAAACCAGCTCATTATAGGCTGTATCCTTCATGATTACTACTGCATAATCAATGAACACCTTCCTGGAATGATCATGCTTGTAAGAACTAAGCAAGAATGTCATCAGGCTAATCCATAAAGCTGCTGTCAACTAACTCACCCATGCAGTGGGAACGCACCCCCAAACACTTTCAGGTGCACTTAGCAAGATATATAAAATAAAAAGAAAACAAGCATTCCCCTTTAAATATTTTCATGGGCTACCTAAGCGAGAGCTATGAAATTTAGACATGAAAGCAGCTATGAAAATTACATGGGATTTCTTTTCCCCCTGTATTCCTTTAACACAGAATTATATTTCACATGTCGTGCTGTGCTGGTATATTGGCATAAATAATAACTTGAATAAAATTCAAACCTGACACCTGCTAGTGAAGCTATGACAATTACAATTACCATAGCAACTTTCCCTTTTTATTTGCTGCTATTCTGCTGCATCAGCCAGTATGCTTCTCAGAACTCTGGTTGCTATGGAAGATGGAAGCTGAGAAATTCACCTTCCTGGGGGCAAGTGAGATACGCAGCAGACAAGATAAAATGCTTGTCTGCAGAGCTTCACTTATTTAGGATTCATTTATCTTAAATATCATCTCCTTTAGCCTTAGATAAGTGAGAGAAATTATTAATATTACAAGATTAAAAAAATCTCAGATAAAACTTACATATCAAATAAAGACAGATGTGCAAGTGAAAGAGATTTAAACAGACAAGTAAGTACCAGTAATAGAGCTCCTGAAGCCAACAAAATAGAACATCTTTGCCCAGGCATTTCAGGTCATTATAAGATTATTTTTTTCACCTCTGTTTACTCACTGGCTAATACTGAACACAGAATGCTACTCTTTCCTTTCTTGTTTTTTTAAATGACTGCCTGTATCATTCTGCCTTGCATCAGAGTTGAGGGAATGAAAAAATGAATATTAAAAATTCACTCTGTTATAGAAAAAAGTACAGAAGGGAAACATCAAAATCTGCATAACATTTTAAATATGCTACCTTAAATACCCACATTATATTGTATACCCTCCAGAAAAATGGAGAACTGTCTACTAGGTAAACAGTAAAAAAATTAATAATTCAGCATCATCTCCTTGGCAAAGTGAGATCATTTCTTACAGAGAATTTATAATGATTTGTTCAAACTTGCTCTTTAACGGTCAATATGCTTGGACAGAGGAAGAATGTTCCAGTAACCCTGTAGCATTAATCATCTTTTTTTAACCTCATGAGTTAGGTAGAGGATCTGTCTCACGTAATTCTTCACGGTGGTTAGTGAGTGGAATTAGCTAGAAGAAAATCTGTGCAAATACCCTCTTAATTTTGCAGAGTGGAGGAAAAATAATAATAATTAAAAAAAAAATCACAGAAAAATAAAGCAACACCATCTTCAGACATGATGTTTAATAACCTGAAGGTTTTCACCTTAAGACAGATATACCTGCATAAACCCACAGTGCCATAACATAACCTCGCTAATCACAAAGGGAAACCGCTGATGCACCCAGTGATATCATCCTGCTGGTCGCTAATCTTGGCTGAAAATACTTCTCTTCCCCAAAATCTGCAAAACCTCATACTGCTGCTTAAAGAACGGTATTTTCAATGGTCCAGCAGTGTTTATCCTCTAACCCCTTTGGAAGGGGGACAGCATGTAAAGGCACATATGGAGAAAATATGATTGAAAGTTTGCAGGACAATGTTTCCTGACTCCAGTCCTGTACTCGTGGGACGGGAATTTTTTAATGCCTTCATTCATTAAGAAACCCACACTGCAGAAACAGAACAAGAGCACCCAAGCTACTATCTCTTTCATATATCAATTTCTATTAAAGTTGAGTTTCATAAAGTGAATTATCAAAAAAAAAAAAAAAAAAAAAGACATTTGTTTTTAGAAAAATTATTGTGGATTAAAATGATTGCAGATTTCCAAACTGATTTTCATTAAGTAAATTTCCACAGATGTCATAAAAAAGAGTTAAAAAAAAGGAAAGGATCTGTCAAATCAGATCACAGGATAAAGCAAAACACTTGAACCCGGACCACCCCCACAATAAGGTAACTCTTCTGCATACATGGATGCCAGGGAAGTGGCCACGCTGAGCATATTAATGATTCAGCCATTGCCCTTCTACAGCTCACCACAGGACCAAGTGCTCCAGGATATGGCTAAAGGACAGAAGCTAGAAATGAACATGCTGCTACTCACCAACTGTGTCTTCAACACAAACACCACCAACACAGACACAGACAAGTTCCCTTGTCACAACAAGTGGTCAAATTCCTGCAGGGAATAACTCAAAAACAACTTAGCACTATGGAAATCTTTCTAGGATGTTGGAAATATTTTTATTGACACCAAGACTAAAAATGGGACAGTAAACACTTGGTTTTTTAAAAAAACACCCCTCAGATACATTCAGTACCTCTGATGGTGTGCCAACTGGACTGGGACGAAATCAAACCACTGAAGTATTTCTGAGCCAGTCTGCTCCACAAAACACTGAAGAACTCAGGAGACAGAATTGTAGAGGGACAGGTTTTCTATACAGTGCTTAGGGAAAAAAGATACAACAAGGAGAAAAGGAACCTGAGAACTAACTAAGAGGTAAACAGCTGTGACAGGTTTTTATGTCCCAAACTATGCTGTATCTCACCAATGTTTTGCTGAGTCTCCATTCCTGCCAACTTAATTAGAGGATTTTCTCAACGTCAGTTGTCCATAATTCAAAGAAAATCTCTCCTCCAGCCCAGTGAGAGTAGGTTTCCTCCCTTGCTCTCACAAATAGTAAAATAAGCTCCTGTGATATTTATCACAAGGCATAATTCATGTTATTAGCAGCTTTTATTGTTCCAAATACTCTACTGATGTCCTGCATTATGGCTGATGTCCAGCCACTTAATGACAGGCTTCAGAACAGAGGAAAAATATTTTCCATAACGACCTGAAAAACCTTTTTATAATTCCATCGGTGTCTCTAATAGTTGGAGGGGGTAACCATCTCCTCATTCATTCAAGCAAAATGGGCTATATTTTCAAATATCTTGGCATCATTGACCTTTCTTCTAGTTTGGTTCACATTATCACAGACAAATTATCGACCAGATTTGCTACCTCGCAGAAAAATAACTTACATGAGAATGTTCCAATCAGCTTCACTGAGGAGCCTTGCCCATATAAAGTTGTTAGTAATAAACAATTCATAATGAATAAATTTGGTGTCTTGCCAAATTTCATAACCAGAAGTCCATGCTACACACTAGGATCTGTTTCGACATACTGAGCCAACTGCATACTTGGTATTCGTAACCTAGCCCCAAATCTGCAGCAGAGGATAGAAATCCACTTCCTTCTAAGTTCCTGTAATACACTAGAGGCAAACAGCCTACCCAAAATGAAATGCAGAAGTATCAAGAGAAACACGAGCAGCTGACACACCCCATAGCCATACACAAGTCCAAGTCAGTGATTTGAGAAAGGGACAAAGTCTGTAGATGGTAATGAGCGGAGGATGCAGCCAATAGACTCCAAGAAACCTCGACAGAGATACGGGCCAACAAGAATGTTCTGAAAATCAACAGGCATAAACACAAAGTGATTCACCTGACCCCTTTGAGCAGCACCTGCAGGAGGCTGGCTAGCAGGACAGCAGCTCTGCTGAACACGTCAGGGAGTCCTGGTGAACACTAAGCTAAGCCTGCCAGGAGTGCCTGCTGGCAACAATGCCGGCTAGCAGCACACCGCACTGCATCAACAGAACCGAGCACAAGGGGTCATTAACACCTCTTACATAGCGCTTGCTGGACTGCATCTGGAAACCACTGTCCATTTTGGACCCACAGAAAGAAATGAGCCTTGACTAACCTTGCAAAGGAAAGGCTCTGGGCGACCTTCCAACACCCATGAGTTTCCCATGAAGACAGAGCGAAGGTCTGCCTGGATGCGGGGCAAGATAACCAAAGGCAACAGTCACAAACTGCAGGGAAAGATCTGACTGGACACAAGGAAATTTTTTTTCTCTCTGAGGATAAACAATCATTGGAAAAGGTTGTCCAGAGAGGTCCTCCATTCTTGGAGACTTTCATGGCCTGACAGAAGAGAGCTCCCAGGTCTGAATTCAGTGTCAACCCTGATCTAAGCAGAGTGGACCAGAGTGCTCCTGCTGTGCTCTCCAACCTGAATACCTCCACGATTCCAGATCCTCATAGTTACTTCCAAGTCACAGAAAACATTGAAAGAAAAGCCCACAAAGAACAAACATCATCTTAACTTCATTGTGGCTTACTTCAGTTGCTAAATCTAATACACTTGGCAAATCTGGCTAGATATTTTAGCAGGAGTATGGCATCCTGTGAGGATCTGGGGCTCACAACCTGATGCAGATTCTATGCTTTATTAAGGAGTATATATACTTTATGTGGCACAGCCTTACTCAATAACACTCACAGTCAATGAAAACAGAAACACTGATAATTCCAAAAATAAAATCAGTTTGACTGATGAAAGGGTTGCTTAGACCTGCAGCTAAAATAAGCTACAACACAAAACCTGAAAGCTACCTGCACACTCCAGTGGGAGAGCTCAACCGTTGAATACACGTAAAAGCCTGATGAGAGATAAAGAAATCAAAGTATGTTGACCAGAAGAAAACATTTCAGAAGAGGTAGATCAACTACTAATGACCATCTAGAAAATAAAACCCCAAACAAGCAATGAAACCTAAATTAAACTCTTTCCTCCAAAATGAACTGCATGATAGTGGTCAGCGCTTCAATTTATCTGGCTATAACGAAACTGTATTTACTAAAAGCACTCAGGCAAACACTCAGTTATATAGGCTGAAGCACTCATTAATCGAGCAACACTCTACAGACCTTAGAGCACTATTGGGGTGTGATGGTCACGTCAATAATGCATTTCAATGAGAGTATGCTGGGGACATATTGAGGCAGTTCTGAGAGTCCCTGTATTTTGCTGCTCTGTGACCTCTTAATGCATATGGTTCAATATGTGCCTTGCACTTGTACCTATAACCACCACATCACAGCCAACACAAAAGCCCTTCACCCACCACAGCCATTTGGTCACCACTTTCAGGTTAACCTGCTATAGTTGTCAGTAGTTCAGATAAGGCCCACACCAAAACCAGCATATTTTTCAAAATGGGACAAGGAAAATCAGAAGGTGGAGAGCCACGAGTTTTTTTGCTCTCTAGCCCATCAAAAGCCACAATTTTATTTCCATGTAGCCTCAATGAGAGGCCACCTCTTGCCTGTTCTGCTGGTAGGATGGCACTGTCTTGAGTACCTGACACTATCACCAGTAAATGCAGAAAGGGGAAGTGAGAAGAGTCATGTGGAAAGTCCAGCAGGAGGAGATGACCCTGTAATCCATCTCCTTCAGCTGTCTCATTTCCAAAACCTAAAGGGTAACAAATGTGCCTTGAAGTCTGACTCGCATCTTTCAGTCAGTGGAGACTATTTTGAGCCCACATGATGACACATAAACACAACGTCAGGGAAGAGAAAGAAGGGCAAGAAATTGAGGGGAGAGAGGATAAGGACAGCACGGGAACCTAGCAGGATTCATGCCTGCACTTGGTGAGCCTGAGGGGGGCTTATGCATGTGGAAACAGGGAAGAACTGGCCCTGTCAGTCCCAAGCAGGTCACACAGGACAGCTCCCAGGAGCTATGTCAGACAAGAACACACCACCAGGGTCACGCCATGCCTGTACCATGAAGCACAGACCTGTCAGCAGTTTGTTTACAAGAATGCACAATATGCTTACAGTCAGAGGGCAAGCACAATCGTTTGGAAAGTCACAGCAGCTGGTCCAGCTGAGATGGGAGAAGATTGTTGTCACATCGTTTACAGACAGCTCACAACTGCCCAGGAAATTCATAGCATACAATAGTTTTTTTTACTTGACTGAACTGCAGGTACCACACATTAGCCTTGTGTTCTGCCTGAGAAGCAATGTTTAAGGTAACTGGTGCTTTTGGAGTGTACTCCACACACACTGGGCTATGCCTGTTGCTCTTTATCTCCTGGTCACAAGAACCTGCTCATACTGCAGTATGTGTGTGTTCTCTCATATGGAAGGTCTCAGCATCATCCCTTCCTGATCCACACCCCTCCCAAAATGACAGGGCAATGAATTCACCAGGGGTGACCCTCCGAACGGACTGTCTCTTCTGCAGATGTGAAAGGCAAATGTGGTGGGGCTGTACGAGCACTATCGGTGTTGCGGTGTGGTTTGGAAGGATTGCCCTTTCCCAGGGACTGAGCTCTCTGCTGGATGGATCTGAAACATCTATTCCAACCAAAAAGATAAGTTACAGTTTAAGTGAAATATCCCCTACTAATCACCTAGCTGAGGACAGAGGACACTCCTAGTGGTTATTTCATTCTCCCGCACTTTCTAACCTCAAGATCCCTACCACAGGTTGTGTCAGCAAATACACTTTCATATTTCTGATTGTAAAGCTGTGCACAGTCGCATGCTCCCCTAAGCATGTGCTGGCATGAGGATTGCTGTCAAACTTCATGTTTTCTCCACAACTAGTGGCAGAAAAGCAAAGCAAGAAATGCAACAGCTGCTTTGCAGCCTGTTGAATACAGCTTCTGGTAGGTATGTGTGGCCGGTGACCGTCTCGGAGAACACACAAGGTGTGCTGGAACAGTTCTGGCAAGCTAGGGTTGGGTAGGAGGAACTACACCTGGTAGTTTCATCCTGCTGAACACAGAAGCATTATTCAAGAATACACTAATCCTGACAGTGTAATGGAAGTTCTTGGCCGTGGGATGTGGGTGCTCCTCCAGCACACCAAATCACTAGATCCATGAACTGGCAGTTAAACACAATGTCAGGAGTATTAAAAAGGACTCATCTGCTCTGCCATGGTGGTCCTCAAATCCCCATTCATTACAGAAGGATATAGTTAATATAAAAATATGCAGCTTTCAAGATGACAAGGTAACCTGTGCTATTTTTCTAAGTTTGACACGCCAAAAATTAAGTTTATTTCGTGTAAGTTTTCCTCTCAGATCTTTGCCTCTGTCTTCAAAGTCTTCATCTGCTGAGCTAGTTCATGGAGAAAGCATGCTATAGATCCCCAGTGACCCAGATAGCAGCTGTGCTCCACACCTTGAAGCTGCCTTTTTCGCAGCCTGACAGCAATTCTGTGAATGTTTTTACATACCAATTGCCCTTTGATGATGCATTGTCTGCCAACAGATTAACAAGAACTAATGAAACTTTAACAAAACAAACAAGACCTGCAAAAGCTTCCATCTTGCTATAGGTAGCTTCTTGCCACAAGGTTCACTGCTCCTGCTTCCTGCCATGTCTCCTCACCAGGTAACTGTGGGTCCTGTTTCTCCCTTGTCTCTCTCTGTTCTGTATAATGAAACTTACTATCAGCACAAGTTTCTGGAAAACAATTCTTCTGAAGTATAGAGCACAACGTTCTACAATGTAGCGCAAGCTTCAACAAAAGCAAGCTCTCAGTTGCCTACCTCCTCAGAACTCCTCAGGGCCTGTGTGTTTATTCTGATTCACTTCCTGAAAAATAAGAAGTCCAAATTTTTTGACCTATGTTCTACCATGGAAAACCAAAAACGTCTTTTTTTTTTTTTTCATTAGCAACTGAGCAGCCTAAAGCATGGGACACGTGGACACATAAATGAAATCATCTGTGAATCTTTTTTCATTACTCATTTCTGTCTCAAACTGCAGGCACTCATCACCGCCCAGTGTCCTAATGCCCTTCTGATATTTTGTTGCACTGCTGAGCCTTAGGTCACAGCACAGAAAGCCAAGTCACTTAGGAATATCAGCTCCAATAAACCAGGACAAGTCTCAGTCTCACATTCTTTCTCTACTTTCTCACCTACCTGAGAAACCATTATTGCAGATCCCAGAGGCTGAGACTGCTGAGAAAACTAACAGCAAACCTGGGGACATTTTCTGAGCTTATTTCCACTGGTGGAGTTAGCTGCTTGCATTTAGCTGTTTTGCTGGGGGTGTGCATGTAACACTTTGAGAATTCTATTGTGTATTGAAAGAATTATTTTTCACAAGATGAGAAGGCAGCTTTCCAAAGTTTCATTAAAGTTTTTCATATAACAAACATGGATTCCCAACAAATGTTTACATCAGATATATCCTAAACCAAATCAAAAGTCTTTTCTTAAAGACTGCAAACCATCTCCTCCATGTCCAAATAAAAAACCAACTACCATAATTTAACCCATAAGCTTTGACAACTTAAAAATAAACCTTTTTTCTGACACCAATCCCATTTCAATACCTACTGGATAGGAAGGTTGTGTTGCTGGTTGTACAAATAATTAACCCCAGCACTGATCAGAAGTCTCTAGTTAGCCCTGACTTCTTGAGCAGGAACTGTATCCTACGGAATTACTCAGAAATGAAAATTACCGAATTTCCTTCTTTAAAGGAATGCTACAGAATCTCCTACACAGCTTTTAGCACCCTACTCATTTTCCTGGTGTCTGCACCTGACTGCAACAGAAGCTCCAAAGCAGAACTGCACTTATAGCTGCCATATCAACCCCCAACCCAGAGACTACAGAGACATGCAGTCTCAGAAAGGTTCTTCCATCAAGCAACACACAAGCCAGTTACACAGCGCTATTACTTTTTAAGTGCCTCATTACATATTAGCACTCAAATTCAAACCCTGGTGAACAGAACAAGCTATCAAAACCCAATGCTCCTCTAAATACCTTAGTACCACCTACACACCAATGTACAAGTCATTAGGAAAAATACTTCACTAGTAGAAACATTGAAAACAAAGATTAGAAAGCAGTAAGTCACACAGGGATGCTTCAGAGAAATTTTTCTGATACTCTACCTCACACAAAAAGGAAGCATGAGAAAGTTCTCTCCCTGAATGATCAGGAAGAGTAAGACAATGCACGACAGTTTAGAAAAATCTTAACTAGATACCTCTTGTCACATTAGAGAGCAACTCACAGGCAGTACAGAATCAAATTCCCCTGGCAGCATCCAGACTGTATTTTGTCTCAGGTACAAAACTAATCTCTTACTTCCTTCTGGGTTTGCCAACAATCACATATTTATCTCATCAGCCTCAGCAAGCAGAATTAAGTGCATAAATACACACAAGTCCAATCCTCTCCTTTGTTCAGGACCCCTAGGTAGCTGTTACTGCTTTTCAATATCACACTGCAAAAGTTAAGCTTATCTTCCCATCATACACATAGCCACTTGCCTAAAAAAACCCCACAAAACCCAGCAAAATTGATTTCTTTTTCCCTGAGTTCTGGAACATGAGGCAGATTGGGAATGGTCTATAGTAAACACGATGGCAAGTGTTTTCTTGCTTATGATGGGCCTACCAAAAGTATGGCGAGGACCCACAGCACAGAGCATGCAGCTGTATGACAGAAACTTCAATAACATCTACTTCAAAACATACCTCAAGTCTAATTTAAGGTCTCAGTATGGAAAGGAAATTCCAGCATTAAGATGGTGCATGTCATCCTCTATGCTGTCTGCTTATAATGTGACAGCTTCTATTCACACAGCTGGTGGGGTTTTTTTTCCCTGAAGAATCTTTTTCATTCAGTAGATGTCAGATCTGCCACAGAACTGATGCTGTTAAGTATCACTTATTCAGTTAGTGGTCTCCTCTCTGTTTATGGTCTAATATCTGCTTTATAAAGAGAATAACAACACCACATCCAGAATATCCCAAGCACCATGAACATTAAAGAACACAACCTGCACCTCCTGTAAAGAATGGATCTCAATAAACAAGTAAACAGAAAGGAATAGGGAAAACAAAAGAAGATTTGCCTGGATCAAAGCCAGGACTATAATTTACTGAATTCTGTGCTCAAGCCCGCTGACCTCAATGCTGAGAGCATTCAAAGCTCCCAGTGACTTCTGCACACCAGAGTCCAGATTTCTAAACTGCCACACAGAAAATGGAAAAACTCACTCGGAATAGCAAGGAACCAAGACAGGTTCTCCACTTCAGCAATCACCAGCCTAACTGGAGTGGCCTGCCTCTTTCTCCCTGAATGTTCTTTTTCTAAAATCTGCAAAAATAGCTACATCCATCAGATAACATAAGATTAACTCCATGAACTGAGTCCCTCTCGTGCATGTCTTCTCTGCCTCATCTTTAGAATTTACCTATTCCTTTTGGCAGTGCTAAGGTTTTTGTTGGTTTTAAGAGAGAAGAAAGAAGAGAGGAACAACAACAACAAATCTGTTCAGCTGTGATGTGCAACTACCTTCTCACTGCTACATTTACACACCAGCAGCAAAGTCTGGACTCCAGGCCTTTGTGCACAGCTGTGCTGACTTTAGCATCTTTTCTCAGACAGCATGATAATCACAGTGGCAGAAGTCTGTTAATCCAGGAGGGAATTGATCTGTAAAACTGTATAATTAGCTTCAACAGAACAGGGACATCGATACAGGGATGTCAAATGAGAAAAGGCTGCAAACTCCAACCTTAGCTCTGCACCTTCCCTGTTTCAGGAGGGTACAGCTCCTCTACTTCAGCAACACTGGGGTCACAAACCCAGCCCGGCTCCTGGGCACTGCCAGCAGCTGCTGCCTGCCTGGCAGCCCCCAGCGCAGGACCTGCAGCTGCTGCAGGAGTGGCCTCTTCAGAGCATTCCCCTTAGGGATTACTCTGCTAGAAAGGCAACAGCCATTTATCCTGACTACTTTTCATCTGTAAAACCATCAAAAGGCAATTTTGTGGAAAAAGGCATTAGTATCAGATAAATATATAACGGGAGTCAAGCTCTTCCTTTAGAAAATATCAAAAATGTTGACATAGCAAAAATCACTCACCTGCTTTACTGAGAGGAAACACCACACCAAAACAAAAGGTGTTTCTTCAGAAAAATGAAATTTTCATGGCAGTAATTACCTTGTCTTTTTAAAGGATCAATCACTAATGGCTCTTTCCAATTTTTATGAAAGATTAATCAAGATCATTTAGAAGGACAGCCAATACAACATAAACAAACACTGAGAATCAGCTCAAGTGATCATTTTTTAATGTTCACGAATCGGGACTGAGCATGAAAGCTGCGTACTACGAGATACTTTCAGGACAGTCGTACCTCAAAACCTGTGAGGCATAATAACCAAATAAAAGAAGGTAACAGCAGCTAGGCATGCGGATCTGCAAAAACAGCAGCGCAGCAGCATCGGCACCAAAGTGTTTGGCACCAACAAAGATTTTGGCCAGGCCTGAGTGTGATAAGGTAACAGGGCATCTTGAAAACAAATCAATATCTGAAAACAAAGAGGATCACTGAATTATTAAATGTCTCTTTTCCCCCCTCCTTCAATTTTTAATGAGCAAAATGTTCACTGCACAAATCAGAAACGCTGCCAATGCCTTTTAATTGGGTTTGCTGGTGATTAATGGCATACTCGTTTAAAAACATACCAAGAAACAAAGTAATAAAAAAATCATCCATTCCAAACGAAAACCAAGTAGCAAGCTGTTCATCAAACACCCTCCTTTTAAGTCCTATAGTTTGAAGGTTTGGAGAAACAAACAAACAAACCAACCCTAAACAACAACATGAATAAAACCCCCCAAACCCACACAGAAGAAACCGTGAAGCAAATCAAGGCATTTTAAGAATGCATCAGGAGAGTTTAAGAGCGTGTTCATGTTCTACCAAGCCTAGTTTCTTGTTCTACATCTACATTGAAGATCTTTGCTCACATTTCCTAATTAACCTAAATACTCCAGCAGCTTTGTACATTGCCTTTGCTTCAGCAAAATATTTAACATATGCCTGAAATCTGGTACATTTCATACCTTCTTGAAGTCAACTGGAAATAGAAGTATGCATGTATGTTAAGAGTGAAACATATGCTGCACCAATATGCCCAAATGGGGCCTCNTGAAAGCTGCGTACTACGAGATACTTTCAGGACAGTCGTACCTCAAAACCTGTGAGGCATAATAACCAAATAAAAGAAGGTAACAGCAGCTAGGCATGCGGATCTGCAAAAACAGCAGCGCAGCAGCATCGGCACCAAAGTGTTTGGCACCAACAAAGATTTTGGCCAGGCCTGAGTGTGATAAGGTAACAGGGCATCTTGAAAACAAATCAATATCTGAAAACAAAGAGGATCACTGAATTATTAAATGTCTCTTTTCCCCCCTCCTTCAATTTTTAATGAGCAAAATGTTCACTGCACAAATCAGAAACGCTGCCAATGCCTTTTAATTGGGTTTGCTGGTGATTAATGGCATACTCGTTTAAAAACATACCAAGAAACAAAGTAATAAAAAAATCATCCATTCCAAACGAAAACCAAGTAGCAAGCTGTTCATCAAACACCCTCCTTTTAAGTCCTATAGTTTGAAGGTTTGGAGAAACAAACAAACAAACCAACCCTAAACAACAACATGAATAAAACCCCCCAAACCCACACAGAAGAAACCGTGAAGCAAATCAAGGCATTTTAAGAATGCATCAGGAGAGTTTAAGAGCGTGTTCATGTTCTACCAAGCCTAGTTTCTTGTTCTACATCTACATTGAAGATCTTTGCTCACATTTCCTAATTAACCTAAATACTCCAGCAGCTTTGTACATTGCCTTTGCTTCAGCAAAATATTTAACATATGCCTGAAATCTGGTACATTTCATACCTTCTTGAAGTCAACTGGAAATAGAAGTATGCATGTATGTTAAGAGTGAAACATATGCTGCACCAATATGCCCAAATGGGGCCTCAGTGCGAAAAGGTCTTAAATAATTCATGTTTGAAACCATTCTGAGATTCTTTGGTGAAAGGCAGCGCATCGAGAAAAATAACCGGTTTCATCCTAATTTAAGACTTGAGAATAGACAAGTATTTTTTAAACTAGATGACAGAAGAACCCCCGGCTCTGCAAAGGCACAACCTCACACATCCGACAGTCGCACCAAGGCCTCATACCGACACAAGCACGTTATTTTCCTCCTCTCAGCTGCTGGCTAAATGACATTGCCTCATTCTGCAGCGGAGATGCGAGAACTAATGAGCTCACCAGCCCCAGCGCGCATTGGAGAGACTTGAGACGCTTGCACCGGTACCGACTGCTCTAGAGTTATTTTTATATTGACGCAAACACATACGGAAAACAACCTATTTATATTTTACATATATATATTTGCATTATATCCGCATATCCATTTCCCCCCGAGCCCCGGGATGCACGACACCCAGACCCTGCGTGTCCCCGGGGTTGTGCCCCTTCCCCCTCCCGGACCGTGTGTCCCCCTCAGCAGGGCCCAGGCAAAGCAAGGGGGAGCAAAGCTCAGTACCTGAGGCGGCGGCGGGAGCTGCCCCCGGTAGCGCCGCTCGGTGCTGCTGCTGCTGGGGGCGGGCGGCGGCGGCGGCGGGCAGCGGCCGNTCCTTTCAGGTAGTTGTAGAGAGCAGTAGGGTCTTCCCTCAGTCTCTTCTTCTTGAGACTAAACAGCTCCAGTTCCCTCAGCTGCTCTTCATAAGGCTTGTTCTCCTGGCCTTTCACTAGCCTAGTTGCTCTCCTCTGCTCTCCTCAATCAATGAGTAATTGATTGCCATACAGAGCGATTGATTGCCATACAGAGCAGCCATGCCCAGCTCCGTAAGTGCCACTCTGGCATCTTCTCAAGCCCCTTTTCATTTTCATCAGGCTCCCAAGCTCTGGCCGCAGCTGAGAGGGTATTTCCAAAGGGGTCACAAGCACCTGTGTTTGTTCCTAAGCGAGTGTTCCAGGGATGTGAAATAAAGGTGTGTGCCTTTCTTGTGACACGCTACACTTGCTGCGCCCACTCACAACAATAGGCACGACTATGAATCAGAGAGAGTGTAATAACGAGACAACATCAGCCTAAAAATACAAGAGAAGAAATTCTCCCAACTGCAGGAGAAGAACTCACCATTTTTCCACAGCAATGTGGCAACTGTGAAATCTGAAATATTATCTTTTCTTGGGGGGTGTGTGTGTGTGTGTATACAAAAGCATTCTAGGAAATCAGTTTTCTGGTGACAAAACATGACTCTGTCCTTCCTGTTGCTTGTGACAGGAGAATTTTTTGAACCAAGGTTCACATGAGCTGCTTCAGCTGAGAACATAAAACTTGTATAAATGTGACGTTTTCCTGCTGAGGAGATAAGTGTGCATTACTAACATATACTAGGAAAAACTTTCATGTGAATTAAATGCATTTAGGATCAAAAAGAAACCAAAACCCTAAAACCCCAGAATTCTTGTTAATTAAGAGGTATTTTATTCCAAAATTCTAAGTATCAGAATCAAGTCAATACTTACATTTCTCAGTTTATCCAATCATAGTATTTTGAAATTGTATACATATATAGAAAAATACAACCCAATAAAATCAATTGGATTTGAATTAGGATAAAAACAATGCGTTGGAAAGAAAACTATAGCTTAATAGCTTGATATCAGTACAAAATTACTGTGCCCTAATACACACTTTTTTTTTTTGCAAGGTTTATAATTTAATAAAAATAAGGTGATTTCAAATATATATTGCTCTCCTTAAATGTACCGAAGACCTTTGAAACAAGTTCATGGTTACTGGAAACACTCCCACTTACAAGTATCTACTACATTACTAGGAAAACAAACATGCAGCACTCTCGTTAGTACGTTAATTTTCTGCTAGTGCAAACGATGCTCTACTCATTTAATGCACGAGCCAAAACGAAAAAGGCAAAAAAGAATGTATTAGGAAGAAATAAAATGTTACATTTTCAACTTATTTGTATCACGGCAAATGCAGGTTTCCTTAACCGACCAGAATGGGCACCACCTAAGCCTGCAGAAGTTTTTTTGAAGATTCAAATGGTACATTAAATCTTTATTTCCTTTGCAAAAAGCCAAGGGTCAAGTTGTTCGACCTTAGTGCGACGTATTTGGAGAAGGTCATTGCATGTAAGGTTACATTTCCTGGGCTATGTAAAAATTCTACATGCTGGAAAAAAATAGCCCGAAATACTAAACACATTAAACAGTAGCAGCACTACAGACTCAAACCCATTACTGTCTAGTCTCTAGCCGCATTTTCCACAGTGGACTTAAAGAACATTGTACCAATTTTCAGCAATTGAAGAGTTAGTAATGGATACGCTGCCTTAGAATATGCATTGTGCTTCACCCAATGTGGGTGATCAAGAACTTTCTATACCATTCCTTTATCACCTCAGTTTAACACACGGGTTTTGTTAACGTCTGTAAAAATACCGACCACTCAACAGCTGCTGCCTCCCTTCTTAGGCAAAGCAAAACGTGTCTGCTGAAAGGCTCATGTGTGGCCTACTACCACTCTTTATTTTTTGTTTTTCCATTTTCCTTTTGTAAAATGCCATTTATTTATGATACTCATTAAAGCCAGCAGCACTGAGCACAAAGGGATGCACTCATAGCCATCTGCCATGGACGCCAGGTTTTCCGTGACTTCATTAGGCTGCAGAACAGATCTGAGGCTGGACCAAAGACAGAATCTGAGGAGGTTTTCACCAGAGTAATGCTGCTCCATGACAGTTTGTGAGGTGTCAGGAAAAGCACTGCATGGCCTACACCGGGGTAACAAAGAGCAAACCTGAGTGCTGCAGAAGTCTGAATGCAACAGGAATCCTTCAAACCACCAAGAACATGCCAACTAGAGCTGAAGCATTTTGAAAATACCCGTGAGAGTTTGGCTTATAGAGTAGTTAAGCATGGACACAAGTTTAGACACAATTAAATATTAAAAAAAAATAAATCTGTAGTTGGAATAAATGTTTTACAAAGAAAGAGCATATATGATAACCTTCCTTAACGTTTCCACAAGTGTTACATGAATCAAAGATTAATGTGTAAACCAAAATTTAAAACAGCAGAACGGAACAAGCAATACTATAAACTTGATACTGATACCTGTGAACAGTTCCACAAAGATTTCAACTTCGTTTACAAATGTATCCCATGTCTGACTGCAGTCATGCTTAAACAAAAGCTCTCTCTGCAACTTGGTAGTTTCTTTAAAGAAATGTAAACCCATAAATGAGATTCCTTGCTTTATGTTTTCTAAATATTGTGAAATACACTAACAGATAATATGCATTTTGTAATAAAAATCACTTTTTAATAGTGATCTTGAGATGCTGCCGTAATTGCAAACTGGAGTACTTAAAGGAATTCATACTTCATTATAAAAGGTATAGCTCTTTTTAAATGTTCCCATTGTCTAAATAATTAGAGCTGTTGATTTCAAATTCATAAAAAATACGCTTCTGAAACATGCCTCTCAAAAGAGAACTAATTCTCTTCTGACGTATCTGTATTTCTTTAATGCTTTCAGTATCCATCTCACGCACATGAATTTTGACTCAAAGGCATCTTGTTGTTGAATCTAGAATGTGGTATCAAATGTTTCCTGCACACCATTCAGGAAAACATCCTCTTCAGAGTCTTCCTGAAGCACAAATGTTGCTTTGTCCTAAAACCGGGGTGTTATATCTGTGTTCACTAAGTAACCTGCATACTCCGTTTACTTACAGATGCTACTGTTTGGGTTTTTTTAACAAAAGTGGGAGAAGCCACTATTTGCTTTCAGTCTCAGAATGCAAGAAAATAAAAATCACTTCAATTAGGTCTTACTTAATTTAAGTTCAATAAATGGAAGAAACTTCCCATAGCTACAGTAGCTGTACCAATAAAATGTACCTTTTTATCCTGAAAATCAGCAAAATGAGTGTTTTCAGTTGCCACAGTAAAGTCAAGATGCAGTTAGCACTGACATTAACAACGCTACAGAATCCCTTCCGTATGAGCTGGAGAGATCTTGAGTGTGCTTGGTTTTCAATTTTACTTTCATCTCCCTATAATACCTGGACATGCAAACAGTCTAACAAACTTCAAGTCAACACCGTATACATGTAATGAAAACACACATAAAAGAATTAGAGATATAATCTGTCTGACAGTCTCTTAAACCTCTTAACCCACTAAGATTAAGACTGGGTAAAAACAATCTCCCTACATATAGATAATCAGTTCACAAAGCGTGTGAACTAGAAGCCTGTGTAAGTAACTGGAATTGCATAAAAGTCACATTTTGAGGCCAGGATCAAAGCCTGACTCTCGGTTCTTTACTACATTACTGGCAACAATACTAGAAGCAAGGACAAAAGTAAAATGTTTGCCACACTGAGAACCTTGAAAATTCAGCAAAAGCAGAA
>WEIS01078348.1:13692-29378 GCA_013389965.1 Todus mexicanus | reverse complement strand
AAGGGGAAGAGAAAGGGAAAAGGGGCTACGGCTGCGTTCCCCACTTGCCGTTTTTTACAAGCGGTTGGTGGTTAATGAGCATGTAAAGCAAATGCCATCTCTGCCTCTGCATCAGGACCTGCCTTTGCTCTTGGGTGGCTGCGGCCAGCAGCCGGGCAGGCATTGCTGCCATCCTGTGGAGAGCCAGGCCACGGGACAGCTGCAAAGCCACAGGGTGTCTGGGCAGGCCCTGTGGTGGCGGGATGGGCCCCCACGGTGGTGGGGCTGGAGATCACCTCGCAGTTTTGGACTAGAGCCAAGGGTCCTTGTGCCTGCAACAGCGGGAGTCATGCCTGTGCTGGGTAAAATAGCTGGACGCAAGAGCCGCTGGGCCGAGCTGTGGCCCTCTGCTGCTTCTCTGGTGATCAGATCCAACAGGGACTGGTCACCTGGGCAGGTAGGGGATGTATGTTTCTTTTCAAGGGCCCCCTCTATACTGAAATCACAGCCTCAGCCTCAGTTTTAATTCCATTTTTATTCTGTAAAAGTTTAATATTTTGCTAAAGACAGTCTAAAAAAAAATAATATTCAACCCAACAGTGTGATTGGAGCAAAGCTATGTGCAGACAACTAAAAAGATGGCTAGAGAGCAGGAAAAGCAGGTCATCTAGTCACTGAAGAACAGTTATAAACAGCAATAAAATTAATATCTATATTAAACTAGCAGTGCAAAGATACAAACTGGAAGCAGCTTTACATTAAACATACAGCTTTTTAAATACAGAAATAGCACCAATTTACAAAAGACAATCAGAAATGTAAACGTGGCAGGTAGATTCAAGTATAAGTTATATGCTCACCCTTCCTCAGCAACTGTCTTGGGACAGAAAGGTTTCAGAAACCCTGAAGAAAATCCTGGGCACGTGCTTTGCCTCCGTGCAAATACAAATTCTGCTTTTCCACAGCTCCTTTGCCAAAGAGCTGTTTCTAGTTTATTTTACTTCTTAGTTTTTAGTGAAGGCAAAGATAGGAAAAGGCACACTCATCCCACCCAACCCTTTCCCCTTGCCCATCTAGTTCAGCAGCTCAGGTACTGCAAGTAGCCTTGATCCCTTTGCTTGCCTGACTGCTTCGGCGGTCCCACTCCTATCTTTGTGAGAATTTTGCATTGACAAAACCAAGACAGCATAACGAACCCCCTTCTCCTCCCAGGCCCCAATCTGCTTTCGCAACCAAGACTCATCAAACAGCTTTGATTGTGAGGGAGTTGATCCTCACTTCCAGACCTCCTCTATTTACAGAAACGCAAAACTGGAAGCAGAAATTGGAAACTGAAGATCCATTTTCAGTCCCTGCATTTTCAAGTATAGTTAGGTTAGTTACGGCACAGAATAACATTACTGACAAAGCAAGGCCATTTTTACGAGGATGCTTCAACTGGAGCAAAGAGTCAACACTAGCTCTGATTCTCCTCTCTGCTCCTAGCTGCCATTTCACTAAAAGGTTGTGGAAAAGACAAAGTTTGGAGAATCAGCATCCCCTGTGTCATCCTGAACGCCAGCAGCCTGTTTCCGGCCCCAGCAGCAACAAATGCGTGCTAGCTGAAGTGCAGGGGCAGCACCGTGCCAATTACACCATCACTTTTCAAAGTGAAATTAAGTGGGCGTATAAAGAAGAGATAATTCAGAAGCAAAACCTGTAAACTTTCACACCTGTAGTGTAATCTTTAAAAACACCCGAAACCTTAAAATGTAGCAGTCTGACGATTTCTCTTTACCACCCCTGAAATTCCCTATGATAATTCTACTACAGATTTTCTTTCAACGAGGGCTACCCAGCTCTCCTTGCAAGGTTGTTATTGGTCTATTCTAAGATAAGGCCACATTATCCAAACTCCCAGCTTCACTAAAATTCTTTCTTAAAACTCCACTTTCACAATATGTTTCATTATAAAAATAACCTCATCAAATCCCCAGCTCCCAAAGTCCTAGTTTCCCTTAACTGATGAAGTGGCACATCTGACAGCGTCTCGACCCTCAGAAAACCAGTTCTGATGAGAGAAGAGCCGATAATGCTGGCCGTACGTTTGCTCAAAGTCCAGAGTGATGTGATATCGCCAGCAATGCTTTCCGTCTTTCAAATAGGAAACTGCACAAATTTAATAGCAGATTGCTACACCAGTGAAAACATACCCAAGCATAAGAGCATTAACTGTTAAAATTATGCCCTGCATTATTAATAGCACCATCCATTATTTGAGGTCTCTAAATGTTAACTGTTAGACTTCTCTTCCTCTTTATCTCCTCCTAAGAAATACAGATAATTTTTTTCCCCACTTTCAAAATTCATGGCTCCTGCTCTTTCCAGCTTGTTTTTATGGTTTAGATAAATAAACGTCAAAAGACAAGATCTCCCTTGTCTTCCAAGTACGCTCAAATGCACTATTAACTAGTTCTGAAATTCTGGTAAGTGAAGAGTTAGGCACTTAATTAGACTTAAGTAAACCACTACGTAGGCACTTAAGCAGACTCAGGTTAGACTGAATCTAATCATGTGGTTAACAACTTACCAGCGTTCCTTGGTCATGAAGTCTAGACTATATGTTTATTTAAATGAGAGGTGAAATCTTAGCACAGCCCTCTCAGTGGCTCGCCACTCTCAAATTACTTTGTCAAACTGATATAAGGAATCAGCTTTTGTATTCTTTACATCTAATTTGTACATTTTGCTCAGAGTAAAAGAAAAAACCCCCAAACTCAAGGACTAATATAGTTCATTACCACAATTACAAAAATGTCAACATTCACAGTTATTTTGGTCTTAATATTTTTCACACGCATACATTCAATCATATTGTGTTATTATTAGGTTCTTCTAACCACAAGTGCTGGGCAAATTGTACAACAACCGACCGACATTCAAGTAATCTTACCCTGAGAAAATCTGTTAGTCTGAAGCTGCAAAAAACCTTTTTCTTTGCACTAAATTCCACTCCAACGTAGAAAATAAATAGCAAGGGGCTGCACTGCAGAGGCAGGATTTGACAGATTGGAACCAAGGAAGCAGTTGCTCCCGCAACTGCCAAAGTTTATCATTTTCACCACAGATTTACTCAGGATAAGTAGAGTACATGCAAAAAAGAAAAAGCTTACCCCAGATAAGTGCTAGACATCTCACTTAAAACCATGAATAAAGAACTCCTGGGGACTCCAAGAAAATCTGTTTGCATCTCTTCACAGCAATACAGTTTTCCAAATTAAAACCACAAATACAATTTGATGGCCACAAGGCCATGTGCAGCACAACCTCTGAATTCAAATCAGCACTGAAGGAACAATTCAGTAAAAGGTTTTCAGTACCAAGGCTGATTTGTGAAGGTGGTTAACAGAACCTGTGGGTGAATAGATAGCAGGGAAGCATTTTTATGTGCTCCTCTTGTCAGGTAAGAGCTTGTTCTGTTGCAGACGACACAGGGTCTTAGGACAATTTGCCAACTCTTCGCAACGACTGGTGTTAGTCAGGGCTGGTACTAGAGATTTCCAGTCTCCTCTGCACAGAGCTGGCAATTCTGGTCTGGTTGCCTTCATTTTTCTTCCACGCAACAGGGTCTCCAAGAGTTCCGGGAGTTTTGAAAAATGCCTCATGACGTGCAGGACGAATGCTCTTGGGAGTGAGGGGAGCTGACGAAGGCTATTTGTGAAACAAAACCACAGTGATTGAGTGTGGTGTTCTCTAAGCCTACACGCAAGAACACAAGCAGAAGACAGCTTGTAGACATTAAGCCCTGTACCCTGCTGCTACAGGGAACCACGTCACAATTTCATTTCCAACTTAAACATATTTGTGACAAGTTCATACTTATTCATTCTTACGCCAATCCTGTCTTTTAGATGAAAGGATTCCTTCCCGTCCTCAATGTTTTACTCATTTTCATTATGTATTAGATGAAAACAGATCTAAAATTAGTCTCCTAAATCCTGGCCACTTCTGTTTTAAGTGCCACTCTACTGTAACCTCTAATGTTAGTATCTGTAATCCATCTGGCTGCCAACCAGTCTCTACTACAGACTTATTCTAAAGCTCAAACAAGATAAACATAAAGTAACATTCATAAGGCTTCCAAGAGTTCAATCCATTTGTCATTACATTAGACAATAGAAAAACAAATCACAGATTTAAGAATGTAAGCTAAAGCAGTGCCAAAATGTCACTGCTAACAGTTGTAAAGACCCAGGTGATATAGAGTGACATGACTGTTTTATGTCAGTTATGTACTTCAGATAATTTAAGTCCTTCTTCACTTCTAAATTTCTCATTTCTTTACTCAAAAAGCCTCTTTCTACGGTAGATTTAAAAAAATGTATGCTTATAAAAAAGACCAACAAAACCCACAAGAATTGCTGTTTTCCCCCAGTTCCGATGCTATTACATTTCCATTATCCATTATTTAGTGAAATCAGAATGGGGGTGAGGAGATAACCCAGGACACTCCTACCTGAGAAGTGCTGCAGCCAGCTGACTTCTGAATTACAACAAACAAACCTTCTGTACAGAAACACCTGATGTGTTTCTACACCCATCGCATAATACACAATGGTGGTGTCAAATGGTGGAAAAACAGTGACTTGGAGTTCTGGGGGGAAAAAAACCAACCCTATAACTTAATTTTTTTTCTCTATTCCTGTAATATTTCTGAAGATGAAGATTTTTATGATTTTAAAATTCCTGTGAGATTTATAAACCACACCACTTCACCATTCAGGGCTAGATGTGCTATGCTGGTCTACGTTTCGAACACTATCCCAAGTGCTGCCACCACTACAGATGGACACACAAACCAAGTGGAAGACACCAGCTCCCAGTGTGCCAGCTTACTGCTCCGACACCCGCCTGCAGCACAAGCTGCCCTCAGGCCCTGTGACCTGGCGCGGCTGTTTCATTGTCACTCAACCACTTTTTGACACTTACCTGCTGCAGCTTTAGAAGGGTCACCGGATGCCCCATACACACGGGGGAGTCCAGTTTAACAGCACCGCAAGATCTTGTGAGCACAGGGCTCAGGTGTAGGGCAGGATGAGCTGGTTGCTGGGGATCCACTGAAGGCAGGGGTGAGACCTTGGGGGTGACCACTGCTGTGGTGCCTACGAAAACAGGCGTTGTTGATGCCAGGCCAGACATACTGTAATTCATGGAGGTGGCAGTTGAGAAGGAACCATCAGAGGCAGGGGAAATAGGACTGGTGATTGCAGAAGAACAGACGAGAGGGAAGGAAGCCAGGGCTGCTGACGGTACCATGACACAGGGGATGCTCAGAGAAGGTAATGGACTTGCAGCCAGGCTGATAGCACCAGGGGCTTGGTTTGCAGAGAACAGGAAATTAAAACCGCTTAATCCTAAATCAAAGAGAGAAAAAGAAAGTCATTAATACAGTGGACAAATTGGAATTAAGCTATTATAACTTCATCTAGAACAGGAAAGAGGGATGACAACAAAGAAAGAGATAGGCTGACCAGGAAGAAAACTGTTTGCAAACCAGTAACTCTTTTCTCAAGCCTCCTTTCCCTACCTGCCTCCATCTCCCCCCCTACTGCCTGTTCACTGTATCTGCATCCATTTACTTTGTTCATATTAAGTGCCAAGTACACACTTTGCTGTTTTCTGCTTCTAACTTCAGCTACAAGCAACATCTTGGCTAAACAAACTCTTTTTTCACTAAGAGGAATCATTTTTTCTGCTACATGAAAACATATACACTGCTTTTAATGAGAAAAAAAAACAACAACCCAACAAACAGAATACACCCGCAAAGACAGAGCCTAAAGATGCTCATTTTCCTGAGAATAGCTGAAATACTGTTGTGAAATAGAAGCTGCTCTGTTTCCCGGTAAGTCTGACCTTCCAAAACACCAGGATCAACATTTCCAAATTAAACATCTCCATCCTATATGTGAAATCCCATAGACCCCACAATGTGCCACAACTGAATCAAAACCCAAAGTAGTAGTCATGGAAATCTGCCATATGTATCCTATTCCCACAAAACAGTCTTCCACTCCACTCAGACACAAAAAACTGGACACAAAATCATCTTGTAGTATTTTCAGCTACTTCCTGCCCATCCTTACTGTGTTCTACGAGCAGGAATGGCCACACCCAGAGCCTCAGTTTTTGTGGGGCCATCCCGATGATGCACGTACCAAGACAGTATAAAGTTCGTAGATGACTAAATTCACCCACTGAGGCGAACGCTGTCGCACTATTCTGGCTGCCTTACTGCCAAACCTAGAATTCCAGCTCCCCCGAGTTTTGAATGTTGAATAAGAGCCTTTTTTTCTGCACTAAATTCAAGCCTGCAAAACCCACACTATTCACCTCTATTAATGTTTGGATAGCTCACAAAAATGACTGTATTTGCAGAGAAGCAACAGCTCATCTGGAGTCAAGAGTATTCAGAGCTATTATACTACTGACAACTGCTGACAGTTTTTGTGCCAAATATAGACTTCTTCACCTATCTGTAGGTCTCTCTCCCTATTCAAACAGCTCAGTGAACGGAAGCAGAAGTTTGAGTGCTTCTAGATCTCGTGACTGTGCTTACCAGCAGTAGGCTGAACATAAAGATACTGTGGTAGGAAGGATTGTTTGGCATTTTCTTTAGAGATGTGCTCTTTTCCTGGAGAGGGTTCATCAGGATCTTTATTGTGAGACTGTTTTTCTTGCTCCTGAGAATATGAAGGCTTAGTGGACTCCTTGTCTGCAGCCTCTGGAGCAATGGGACTTGCGAGGTCAAGATGAAAAGCTTCTAGATGTATAGGTGATGCACAGCCACTTCCTGGGGCAGGTTCTGCCTTGGGTGACTCAAAAGCCTTCTAAGAAAAAACAAAAGAGGAAATGTAGAGTTCCAAACTGAAATAACACAGTACAATGTATCTCACGCACCTACATCGGCCACAGAGTAAAACATGCATCTGTGCAAAGGTGCAGCACAAAACTGCTTAGGCAGTTATCGAGTTAAAAACTTTTGTTCGAAGAGTCGTATTAGTGATGTCCGAGCGCTGTGCCCTGTGCTGTAGTTCACTTTCAGTACTTGGAGACACTGGACAAAAAAACCCTGATCTTGGGGATTTGTTTTTTATTGATAAGGAAAAATACTGATTTCAAATGGCTTACATTCAAACACTGATATGACCTTGAGCCTTACCCACATTTTGAGTAGTTAAGAGAACCCTGACATAGCTGCACCTCAACTTCACGACCACCCTGCCCCCACCAGCCTGCTGTGGGCAACACTGGGTTTAAGAGAAAAGGACTCAGGCTGAAGAGTAGTGGGGAAGTACAAATCAAATTTGCTATAGCTCAGTGGAGTAAGCAATGCTGCTGCTGTCTGGGAAAGCCCAAGCTAACAGGAGCAAATGAGGAGTAATAGTCACATTGATTTCTTCCTCTCTGGCAGGCTGTTTTGTTGAAGGCAATGGTCAGGACAGTGATTCCAAAGAACAGCAGAACATCGCCTCACTATTCCAAGCAATCTCAGTCCATTTTCCCCTGGTACTGTCAAAACATCTCCCAGTTAATGCTTGTACTTGCTGACACAGCCCTCTTGCAATTTTATTAACATGTGGGAGGCAGCTTTTATATCTGTAACAAGAGCGGTGCGGTGAATTTTCACTTCTGAAAACACCATCTTGTGCAAAAGTCTTTCCTCGCTGGGAGGAAGCCTGAGTGATAACAAAATTTGTCTCTTTACCTTGGGTATTACAAGTGAGAGCGGCACATCACTCTGTTCCATCGTCTGCCTTTTAGTAGCTGGCTCTTCATCGTCTACAGGTGCGGCGGGCGATGCGCACTTGTGGGAGCTGCGTTTCTGGCAGGTAGCTGGAGGTACAGCAGCCTGAGCTTCCGCACTCCTGTTTCCTACATCTCCTGCAGTGGGCAGGGTCTCCCTCAAGTTATTTTCCTGAAGACCACCACACAACATAAAAAGGGATGAAGATGGGAAGCATAGGAAGGGTTGGTTGGGGAGCAGAGCAGGTTTTTCATTTTCTGTTTTGGAGGTTGCTGGTGTAGAACGATGTAGAGCTTGGCTGCTGATCCCATTTGACAGTGAGAGGCTTGGCACATCTGCCTGAACTACAGGGAAAACTGCCTGAGGCAAAGAGTTAACACAAAAATCAGAGTCCCCAGAAACTGGAAGAAGGGAAAGATGAGAGGTTATGCCTGAGTTCCTTGATGAGTTTAATATTTCTGTGGCACAAGCTTCATTCCTAAAAAAAAAAGTAATGAAAAGATGAAAAACATTTAGTCCAAACTTAAATCCCTATTTGATCCTTAAAAGCAAAGAGGTACATTGTTGGACATAAATGTGAAATAAAATCCCACCCAAACCCACTACTTTTACCCTGTTTACAAGGAGTCACTTTTTATTATTTCTAATTATATAGAAGGAGATACCAGTTTTTTGACAGAACAATAATGCTTTTGGTTGCACTTGACTACAGTCAGTCATTCACAAATGAATTCAAATTAGAATAGACATAGAGAAGACCCACTGACAGGACAGAGGCTCTTCCATGGAATTGTGATTTTCTCAGTCTACCTAGACAACAGGTCAAAGGAGGCAGGGATGACCTCCATAAACACACATGAGATGAAGAGCTACTAAAGCTAAAGGACAACAGTGGTACAAGTATAACTGGGTATAAATTGGCCATGAAAAAACCCACAAACCACGTTGGGACCTACGAGCTTTAAAATAGTAATAACAAGACTCTCTGGTAATTTTTTATCTCGGTCTCATCAATGGAGTCTAGACTTGAACTAAACATGACAAGCACAAAGCTGAAACTGGACAGGAGTTAAGAGGGACCTACCTAGTATCTTCCTCTATTTTCTGCCTGCAGACAGCTGCCAGATTTATCATTTTGGAGCAATATTCATCTGAATTCACAATACAGGCTGAAAGAACAAAGGAACATTCAGTTAATAACAGGTATGTTTACCAAGCGTATTTTGATACTGGCCATAATTGGTGTAATTTTTCTATCCTGGCATATTTTTATAACATTTACTAATCACCTAGAGCTAAAACCTGCAAGACACTCAGAACCCTCAGTCCCACTGGAGAGGTGCTCGACATCATCATTTCCTGCAAGAGGGAACTATGAAAAGCCCTGTAATTGCTTTATCTTTTTTAACAGCTATCCATTAGAGTGTTACAGTAAATTCCACTATATTAGGAACCATAAAACAAAGCAAGCTTTCACGGCTAAAGAATCTTCATCTGTAACAAATTTTAACAGAAGAAACTGTAATATAGTTGCAGTTAGAGAACAGAAACACTTTCCAGAAGACAAACTGCAGATAAGAGAAAGTATGGCCCAGATTCATCTCATCTAAATTCAGGCACTTGACTGGAGGGTCCAAAACAGCAATCACATCACATGGACAGTAGAAATATAGGCACCTCCCAAGGGTAATTCTCACAGTTAATTAGGTTGATTCACCCAATCAAGTGCCTTAAGTTGCTGGGCCCACATTTGGGCAGATCCATTGGAATACAAAAGAACATGCTTCATTTGTAGTTACCTTGCCTCTCTTGACGTGGGCTGCTGGGCTCAGAACTGACCTTCCTTATGGTCTCTTCACAAGGCTGTGCAGTATTAAATGAAGAGTGACGTGTAAACTTTTGTTTTCCAGTAGCACAGATCTGATACGGGGCACAGGCTCCTCTCTGCGTCCCTGGCAGAAGATCAGATGTTGGGCTATGCCCTCTCGGCTCATCTGTAGGAACAGAATTTTGTACAACAATCGGTCAGGGAACACAGCTCATTATTTAGGCTTCTGCCACATTACTGAACTTGGCCACGAGAGAAGAAGTAACATCGATATCGTCTTAAACCCCGCAACCCTGAAGCAGATCTAAGCTCAGTAAGCACTGGTAGACAAAATAAGGGCTGCCCTCTTGTCTGTTCCATGGCAGCTGCAGCTACGCTCTAGTGTGTATGACCAGGAGGAGAAGGGCACTGAGATGGCATTACCTCTATCCCTCACTTTTACTTGGTCCCACCACTGGCATGACACAAACACATTATCGAAGGGCTTCCCTTTGCTCTGGCTTATAGCCAAGAACCAGCAGCCTACAGAGATGCTCTGGCCCACTGCCTCCTTCTTTGCTGACAAACCTTTTGTAAGAGGGGACACGTCCAAGAAACAGCCCTGCTCTACCTTGGTAAGTCCCCTTACAAAGAAATCAACTCATTGTCTAGTTATGGCAAAATTGCTGAGATTTTGCAACCCAGAAAAGCTGTGGACTCAGCTTTGGAGTTGTAGGCAGCATCTGCCACTCTTCTACAATTCAGACAGCTATTCATAGTTGTGTAAGTTGGTGTAAAAAATACCAGCAAGACACACAATCCTTCAACACCCCTCCACAGCTCCAGCCATTGAGCTAAAGTCTAACAAGGACAAATGCTGGGCTGGACAGCAGTTAATAATCACAGGGTGGACAATGAATGCTGAGCCGTTCTTTACACGTGGAAAAGCTATTACTGCTTGGGAAGGGGAAGTCAAAAAGAGAAGATGCGAGCAAGACAATTTACCAGTCTTTCCAGGGAACTCCACAGGTCCAATCCACTTGAAAGCTGGTTTGCGTCCTCGTTCCTCTGTGACATGAACTTTCTTGATCAAGCCTAGGCTGGTGAGAACATTGGCGATATCATACAGTCTCCGTACCTTTGCTAATATGAAAGGGCAGAAATAGTCAAGACAGTCACATTTACAATGCATACAGCACATATTTACAGGGTAGTTTCATTCCAGAGTACCACCACAGCTTTCACAGACTGAGCAAAATCAAACCAGGACGGACCTAAGCCAGCTCCCACCTGCTTGTCCCTGCTTCTTCGTATCTTAGCTGCTCAGGTTTAAGCTCACCTACCTCATTTTGATGGAAATGGGTTAGGGGGCGATTACATCATCAGCTTGCCCACAAAAGGCTGCTACCTCCATGTGGGGTAAAGATAAGCACTTAAAGGCAAGAGGCACATGAGTGCACAGCTGGTCACAAGAGGAGATATACTGATCATCTTCATAATGCAACACTCTTAGAAAAATCTCTGTGACTCCAAGAAGTAGTATCTTTGAGCTGAATATGATACTAACAGGCTGTCCAGCTAAACTCCTCACATCCCTCATGATACTTGGGGTAGAATTTTAAGACAGAAGTGCAAATATTTTATTTTAAAAGTACTACAAAGACTTAAAATAGAAGTCTTTATTTGAGAAGCATTATTTACTAATGTTGAGTTTTTCCATCCAAGATCAAAGTGCTAATTCCCTCTAACTGAAAAGCAAACTGTGCCATCCAGCTGTGAAAGATTTCTGGGATAAAAAGGAGAAGTAACACATTTCTGCAGAGAAGAAAATGAATTTCATTAAATTAAACAAGATGTTTCGTTTCAGTAAGTTATGAAACATCATTCCGAACAGTATAGAAAACAAGAGTTCAAGTGTAAAAACCAAATTCAATCAACAACAAAAATTATTTTTCTTCATTCTGAGGCTAAAACTTGGAGAGAATTGTCAAACTGACTCTTCCCCACCCCAAGCTTTGTTTTCACAAACTGGTATTTGCAATTAAAAATCCCCAAACCATACTTCAGCAAGATTCCTGACCTTGCTGTTACTACTGGTGTCAGTCCAAACATGCCCTGTTTTCTTTACTCACTGACTAATTGATTCGTCTCTCAACAGCCAGCTTACTTTTAAATTTGCTGTAGTCCACTGTATCCTGGGTCTCTTCGATCAGTATCTTTGCTGCGATGTCCAGAGTGACTATCTTGGTCTTGGAGACAAGGAACAGCATGACAAACTTTTGGCTCATAATCCGCAACGACTTGTCCTTTCTGCTGTTTGCAGATGCTGTGTTACAAATAATACCCAAGCCTCTTAGCATACGTCATCCATCACAGCCAGAAAACTAGCAAGCAGGCTTCTCACACACAAAAGGGGTACAGTATTTCCTTCCCAGGAAGCAGAAATCTTTTGAAAGGCAGCAAATAACTGAGTAATGAAGACAGAAGCTTCTTTTAAACACGTAATAAAAAATTAAAGCTTGCAGAAATATCTTTGAGCAAATCAGATTCCCAAGCTGATTCTATGTTACATTACACAGTTTTACGCCACTATAATTTTGTTACTCCAATGGACTTTGTAACTTAAACCAACTATGTATGATATGGCCAGAATGTAAAGAGTGGACAAATGGAAGATGGCACCTTCTGTCAGAACAAAGCATTCACTATCGGGTACGGGTGGGGAAAGAGTGCCTGGGAGAAGTTCCTAACCTACAACAGGATAGAAGGAAGAATTCTACAACACTAAGGATAGAATAGAAGGAAGAATTCTGTCACCTCTGTCACGAATTCAGTAGCTTTTTGCAAAGAATAATCCTTTTATCATTTAATTTAAAAGCAAAGCAAGAGAAAAAAGTCACATACTAAACCAGAGAAAGAGACTTTTGCTTGTGTATCACATTATATACATCAGTTATCTTACCAGAGGTGCAATCTGGTTCTGAAAAGTCCAGTAACGGTCCGTCTTGAGAATTTGGTATAGTCTCTTTTTTCCGTTCTCCAAATTTGCATTCCAAGTCCTGCTCCTTTTGGTGAAAGAAGGTCATTAGCTCTCCGTACTGCAGCTCTCCAGCTTCCTGAAGCATTTTCAGAGTTTGACTGAGGTTGTGCCGGCCATGCCAACAGTACTGGTTCTTGGCAACACGGCTAACCAAGTGCAGTGACTCCAGGACGTTCACTATATCGTAAATTCGTCTCCGCTCAACTCCTGGTTTAAGGGGGGGAAAATAAGAAGACATAGATGCTCACCTTGTTTTAATGTGCTCTTCAGCAGAAGCAGAAGAGAGAATAGGCTGTTCTCTAATAGCAAGTGTTCACAACATACTTCTCTCTGTTCACCTGGACATATTACATTAGATCCACCCATATTTCCACAATTAAGAACTGACTTATGTATGGCCAGTCCCACAGCAGGATGCTCTTTCTCTAAATTTTCTTAACTGTTGACCCAGCCGCAGCTTCAGCTTACAGCATCTACACTGCGTTTAGGGGAACTGATCCCAGTCCGTCCAGCACCGCCCACTCAGGCTTATCCAGACTGCCCTGAGGTTCTCAGAGCACTTAGGCCCTTCTTGTCAGTGCGCTTCAGAGCTCAAAACCAGACCCGTACACAAGTCTGTGTGATAACAGAGAGCAGGAGGTGGTCTGAGCTCGGCACTGACACAGGTTAGATATACAAGTCCACTCCTACAGGAACCAGTGGGAGTGTGGTCCTTGGCTTGCATTTCCAATGGCACCATTACTCACTAAGCAAAGAACTGTCAAAGACTTCACAAGGTGCAAAGCAGCGGAAAAGGAGACCCACTGTTCCCAAACGCAGCAGAAGTGAGTTCCTGGTGCTGGCTGGGTCTGCACCCATGGAAAATAAATCTATGAAATATGTCCAGCTTGGGTTCAGCCTGACTGGTGTGGGCAAGGTTGGGATCTGAGGCTGGTGGCTCTGCTCAGTGTTCCAAGTACTCGTGATTGAAGCACAGCTGTTATGTATCGCAGGGCACTATACACTGGTGGCATCACCTGCATCAGAAATCCCGTAAGTGCTCACATCAGCTGAGCAGAACAAGTGTTAGCCAAGGGAAAGGTTTTGAAAGACTTCCTGGCAGAAGGCAAGGCCTTGGATGCATCTGTTTACACATCTGGAGAAGGCAGACAATACTTACCAGCCTGAAATGGATATTAAGATAAACAATACTGAGTATTTCCAAGGGTATGGAGATCTTGGAGTGAAACATACTCCGGAAAAACAAGAGTGTTACAGATATCCTGGTGTCTATCAGGCACCAGGAGTATAACCTCCTCTGTGGTCTTTCCATAGGTCTTTAGAGAACAAAGGAATACACATGTGTAGCAAAAGCTGTACTACAACCATCATCTTTCACACAGAGAGCAACAGCATCACCAGTGAGTAATTTTGTGATCCCTGCTGCAAGTGGATACAGGTAAGCAAGGAAGTGAAAACCAAATGGAGAAGACCAAACACACCCCCTTCTTGGAGGTAAAATCCCCGACGCGAAGTTTTAAAAGGAAGTTTCTAGTATTTAGGGAAGCAAGGTAACACCAATCCCAACACTGAATAAAGCATGACTCATTTTCAGCTGCACAAGGTTGGAAAATGAGCATCTCATGCAAACACACCAAGGAGTATCTGTAAAATCTAAAAGAACAATGTATTTTAAAAGTAATTTATTTAACTGTTTTACTTCATCTGAATGCTCTCCTATTTCCACTTCCCATTACCACAGCAAATAAATGAGTATTTCAAGGACTCGCCTACCAGAGTTGCAGAGGACATGACTCTTCTGTTCCCTTCCTTCCCTAAACAGACACACTTCATTTTAGCTACCTCTTTTCTATTACATACCCGAGCTCTAAATATAGATACAATATTTACTCAGTTTAAGTGCAATTTTGTAAGGCCCTTCCTAGCTAAGAGACAACGTCTCCAAGGACCTGGTTCTATTTGTTATTGGTGTGACCTGTTTGAGTCCTCTCTCCCAAGTTTTATTACTTCTCTCAGACACTTCATTAATCTTTTAACTAAGATCACACCTAACAGCAGATCCAGGAAATAGGCTACTCGATACCTTCTTGCCACCTCAATACAACATATTTTCTACTCTTGCAGGTCTCCTGGTAACCTCCCCTCACAAGACAACATTTAAAGCTAAGATAACCTCAGTGAATACTGGAAGATATAATGTCAGGCACATTATTGAAGCCAGGCAGTAAATCCAACCTATATCCTCCATCTACTAGTTTGCAATCATTTCCTCAAATGTTCCATTTTGAACAAAATTTGTTGTTTATAGGTCCACCATCAGCAGGTTTGTAACTCATAACTCCTTCAGTGTTCAGCAAATTGAAAATTCAAGCAAGCAAAAGAGCTGGTAAACAGCTGGAGGATAGATCTGTCTACTAAAAAGTACTGTCAGAAAGCAGATTTCAAACTGGTACCGTTATCAAGCAGTAAAGACCCTTAGCAATACTGGGCATTTTCAACTCTTGATTAGCATGATTAGAAGAGCATCCAGACCTAGAGAAAGGCAGATCTTGAATGAATCTTTTGAAGGCCCTCCTGTTGGGTTACCCCAGGGCAATCAGTTATCACATTTTTGCAGGTATACATACCAAGAATTGAAGCCACTTCATCCAAAGAAATGGTAGTTTTTTCTGTTGACAATGGGTAACTTGGATAGCGAGCTAGAAACTTCTGGCACAAGAGTCCTAAGCTTTTCTGCTTTCTGCTGGGTCTCTGCTTTTCAAATTCATCAACTGTGCTGTCATCTACCATGTCATACTGTTGAAAAATAAATGTTAACCCTTTAGTGCAGGGCTTTACAAACAAGACATATTTCTGATGTTAGCAATATTTAAGCTCAAACTTTCTAATAAGGCAAAAATATATGGACTCCTTGCAAGCACAAGAGCACTTGGATGACACAATTTTGCTTGCAAGCTGTTTTTGATTCATCACACAAAGTATCTATAGAAATACCCTTATCTGTGAGATCATAAAATAATGGTTATGTGTAAGGAAACAACAGTAAGAACAAACACTCAAGACTAGCAGATGGC
>WEIS01078347.1:1242-20370 GCA_013389965.1 Todus mexicanus | reverse complement strand
ATTACAAACAAGATAAAAAAAAAACATTAGGAATGAAGAATGTAAGATGTCTTTGTGATGGTTCAGTGATATTCAACAGACTGCACATCATCAATACAGTACCGAGCAAAATGAATTTTGGAAATCTAACAGGTCTTCCTCAGTAGTATGAAGAGTACTTTGTTTACCTTTACTGAAACATTTTTTCTTTCTAGAAGGCTATTTAAATGTTTTTATTTGGGTTTTTCCTATTTGATCATTTTGTTTATACATAGGCATTCAGACCTTGTACATCTATGCAATTTCCAAACCTTTTAATTTACAGTACGTCAAGATAAATGCTTCATCATATAAAATACATGAGGCTTTCCCCTCACACATTTTTCATTAGAACTATTAAATTGCTTAAATTTAAGAATGGGTACAGATTTACAAACAGAGCTAAGTGTCCCCAAGATACTGTTGAAATCTAGTGTGTCCTATCTCCTGTGACTCTTTTGGGAATACACTGTTACTTTACCCTTCCCAGCTCTATGGCTTCAGCACTCCCATTCATACGAATGCTGCTGCTTCCATACTTGCAGCAATAGGATAACTCTGCAAAAATGGAGTCTAAGATATAGAAATTTATTTCACAGCAGATTTCACTCCCATTGCATAGAAGGGCCTATCTACTTGCAAAATTTCACTGGGCTAAATAGAAGAACCATTCGAAAACGGAGGTAATAAAGCTGATGCAAAATATGACTGATGAGATTTAGTGTAGATTTCACTTACCAAGTTAGGTTAAGCCAGTTATGAACCAGCTTGGGTTAAATAAAAGTAACCTGCTCTTCAGTTATGTCTGCACTTACATTACAGTGATTTAAGTGACTGAAAAATAAGCAGAATATTTGAAGGGATTCCAGTGAAACTTGTGCGCATAGATGAATCCTAATAGAGAAACTCAGCCTTGCTCTCAGTGAGTGAAATTCCCACCAAAGCCAACCAGAGCTAATCATTTTATGGCACACTGAGTTTGGCTCAATATTTTTAAGTTGTTATTTTAAAGTTTGGTATTCTTAGGTAGCTATTAATTCAACACAATCTGATAAGATCAGTATTATCCTGTCTCAGGTAACTGAGCCAGCAGCTTGTCTTTACTAGACTTATTTTTATATGAAAGATTGAGTTTCTTTGGTTGTTTCATATCCAAGTCACCCAAATGTATATTCATGTACTCCAGACATAGCATGCTTATATTGATCATTAAAATTACTAGGGTTGGGTTTACTCCCCCTTTTTTTCTCCCCCCACTTGGTTTATGGAAATTTTCTGACTATAGCAGACTAGTCACTTATATAAATATACAGCACATATACACATAGAAATTACAAAAATACATTTTATTTATATCTGATTTTTAAATAATAAAAATCAAATTTCACATTTTTTGAAAGATTAGCTAGCATTCCAAAAGCTTCTGCAATATTTAAGGTATTAGAGCAGAAGATATATGTATATTCTAGGACAACTATGTATCACAATCTTAGTCAAGGTTTATAATATAATTATTTTGGGAAAAAATAGCTCTGCTTTAAAAGTTTGTGCTTCATTGATTTCTTCTTCTATCCTCTATTCTAGTCTCCTCTCCTTTCATTTTACTGATGGCCAAAAAGCTAAACCAAGTTCCCTTTCTCACCTCAGTAAAGACCAAAGAAACTCAGGGAAATGAAATGATCAGACAAAATACATAAGCAATTGAGGATAACTAAATAACTTACTGAAATGAAGGACATTAACTTCAGTTGACATCAGACGTGCCCAACACAACAAATTTTGCAACAGCTTCAGTTCCCGAAGGTCATTGCTGAAGGAACTGAAAACAATTGTTCATGATCTTAAACTAGTTTGTACAACTTCAAAAGATAAACTACTGTCCCATTCAACTGGTTTGATTTTCTTTTAGGATTGGATTCATACAACAATGCAGTTTCACAATTAGTGACCTTTATCTTGCACAATATAAAGTCAGCATAATTTCTGGAAATGCTTTCTTTTTCACAGAACATTAGGGGTTTTGTTAATCCATATAACTGTTTACTTATTTACACTTTAATATAATAATTAGGTCCTCTACATTCAGAACTTTCTAGGTGTGCATTCACTGTTCCAGCGTAATCAAAATCAACCACAGCTTCAGTTAGCACTTCCTGGCATCACTGCAGTAGACACCATTGTTTAAGAAAGAGGAAAAAAAGCACTGTGTTAAACAGAGGTTTTCTTGTCCAAGCAGGTGTATTCATTATTCCAGGTTGGAAAGACTTGCTTAAAGGTCTCAGGTTTACCAGCTTCACATGCATTCAGAGTAAAAAGCCTGAATATAGAGCAAACATGAATAACCTTTTTTTATTTCTCCTGGAAGCTTCTAGCACCAATATCCTTTGTTGGCTCTTCATGCATTGTATTCTCTCACGCTGAAAAAAAAATCTCCATAATTCATCAGTGGCATTGAGGGACAAGGTAGCCACCAATTATCAAAATACCATTTACCTTCGCAGTATTCTCTTCTTTCACTTCTTTGTACTGTTAATAGGATGAGGAGAATCGGGACTATTTACAGGAAGGACATTTAATTGTATTACTTACTCATCTCAAATTCTTTTGGTTTGAATACGGTCTCTAGAATGAAAAGGCTGAATGGCTCCGCATTGCTGAAACCAGCATCCCTTATACAATGCCCTGCAGCAAACAATTGACATGGCCACCTCCACAGCTATCGTGGCCTTTAGCTAACCATGTTCTACTGTATCTTTTTCTTTAATCAAAGTTTTGACATGCAGAAGTTATTCTCAGCAGCTCTGCTTTTGAGCCTGCAAATGAAACATTGTGTGATGCTGACATGTTCAGCAGCATCTCTAGTGACAATGGGTCATAATATGAGAGCTCAGTGACAATTGCATATGATTGATCTTATCCGTATTCAACAGTTACCTGGCAGCATTTCCTTAGCTGGCAAGCAGAGTTACATATCTTCAGAGTCCTGTTGCTCTACTGCAAGTAACTTCGTAGTGTTGACTTTTCAGACAGAGAAAAATGCCATCACTCTGGCACGACTCACAGCAAGTTCGTAACTGAAAATCAAAGGAGTTGCTTTCTTGGCTACCCCAGGTTGCATGATACAAATACTGTGCACAGAAGATGCTAAACCTGGAACTCAAACATATCTGTTTGCTTCTTGGCTAGTTTTGCAACTTCTTCTCTTATTGCCTTTACAAGGGCAGCTGTAGAAATGTTGGTGAGAGGAGCATCAGACGGGTCATTTTCTGTCAGGCTCTGCTGAGAAGCTGCAGTGGATGCCAAAGGAGCTTGTTCCAGGCTGGGATGCATGCTCGCTTGCTGGCTGTATTGGCGAGGAAGTCGCGAAGGAGAATTATGTTGGTAGCGGGGCCGTGGATAAGCCTCGATGTATCCCGGTAGTGGTACCTGTAGAGCATTGTAATTATACAAAATTATACAGAACAATTGATCTATATGGCCACCTGCCAGGTAACAAAGCTCCCCAGGGCAGAATAAGATTTAACAGATAGGACCATATGAAGAGAACATAAACCACATATTCCTAAGCAGACCATGGCAGCAAAAACACCTACCAGGAGAAATATTGCACGTCCTGATTTATCATCACTGTAAAAAGTCAAAGGGAGAAGGCTTTTCTGAACGTGTGTCCTCTGCCTACTGAGTCTGAATGACTCAGAACACTACACTTATAAACACTATACTCAGAATACTACACTGTTAACTGATAAGCTTCCACAATGTCTAACCACTTAACAGTTAACTCTGTAATGTTTTTTTCCTTCAAATTGGAAAACCATGGTTTTTCTTTCCAAAAACATTAAGATTTTATATGCATATAATACAGGCAGATGGCTCAGATAATTTTTGGATTTCAGTCAGATGAACAAGCCCTTGATGCTTTTGAAAGTCTAGTCACTTCAGGCATCTAAGAACTTAGGAAAGCCTGACCACTAGAATTTCCACATTCTCAGTACAGTCTTGGATATCCATCAAGCAATGGAGAGAATATCAAACATTTTCAGTGCAGTGTGATGAGACAAACATAGGAAACAGGAATGGTAACGAGAGCAATCGTTAAATGCAGTAGCATCTGTGCAGTTTACAATAGTTTATCAAAAAGACAAACATTTCAGTAGCACATGTGAACACGCCACTAGAGGCCACCAGGTTACTGCTTTCACTAAGCAGCATTTAGCAATTTGGGAAATAAATGCTTTGTCAGGTCTCCCACAAAACTTAGTGCTTCAATACTTTTTAACTGGTAAAATAGTGCTTTACAATAAACTGAGCTTATAATTCTTTTTCGTCAAATCTTCTGTTTCCTGTGTCCCTTTTGTTTCCAGTTGAGCTAGCGGAAATGCATGAAAAGTAAAGAATTTCAACTTTCACCTTATAGATACTAAGCTTCTGTTCTAATTGTCAAGAAAACCATGGAAGCATGATCAAGCTATAACCTAGAGACTCAGAAACCAGAAAGCATCCACAAACTCAGTCTCTGAGTATTACTTTAGATCTTTATTGTCTGCAATTTTATTCAGGCTTTCTGACTATATTATGTTGCTAACACTATTGACAGTTACTCTACTAATAATTTTCAAATAAAGACAATTTCTTGACAGATTTGCCACTGTTGAGAAGTACAAATTCACTGTAGAAACTGAAGTGGTTTGGGTTTACATTTTTTTGCTCTTCCCCTGCAAAGTCTCAGGAGGGTTGAAAGTCTGAATACCAAGTTGTTAAAGCTCTGTAATGGGTATGTGAAGTTAAAAGGAATATTTGTTTCCTTTGAATTTTATATTGCCACAGCTTCTCACTTCCCTCTCCATTCCTCTGCATATGATCCACCGGTACTAACTTCCACCTCTTCCCCCTGAAGACAGGGAAACCCACAACAGGGTTACACTCTACTCCTTCCAGAGGAAGGGACTGGGGGCTGGAGAAGTGCGTTCCAGTTTTGTCCAGTTTGTTTTCAGTCTCTCCTTTCGACAGGGGATATCTGACTCTTCATGGGACTGCAGCCAAGGAGTAAGGATACAAAAGGGAAAAAGAATGGAAGACAAGTAAAATACTTCTCATGTTTTGTTTTGTCTTCTTCTTCTTCTCAAAGAAAAGATTTTAATGATTGCACAGACACAAGGGGCCTCCTGGATTTAAAATGTCACTTGGGTTAAAAAAAAAAACCCAAACCCCCTAAACCCAAATAAATAAAAATATGGGGGAAAATAAAAAAGGGTTTGCATGCTTTAAAGGGCAACTCTGAGAAGGGAATCTGTACAGTGACATCAAAAGCCTCCAGGTGTCAAGGGCACATCAGCAGATGTGCTCAGCAAGCTTCTTTTTTCTTGACAGTTTGGTCTACAAATTCAGACTTGCATCTGACAGTCAAACTGATTCTTTTCCTCACAGGCATCAGGAGCAGTAATAAAGATTTGGCAGCAAAAAGCCGCCCGCAGCAACATTTATATGACTGTGTTGTCTCTTTCTTAGCTGCTTGAAGCCAACTATTAGACTCCAACTGCAATTCGCTAAAATATTCTGTTGATGATATGCACAAGGAAAGAGAATCCGTCTCCCAGTTTGCTTAGCTGAATTAGTTCTGCATAAATACCAGATGTGAGTTAATGCAGCAGAATTGATCTTTTTTCTCCTAGTGGAAAAAATCCCCTAAATTTTATAAATTGTTTAAAACATGACGAACTACTGCAATTTATTTTAGGATGTCACAACTTTCTTTTTCTTGAAGTATAGATATACTTTGGGCTAAAAATTATATCTGTCCCAGGCTAGGATTGTGCAATTAATTATTTAATTTATAATCTGTCACTGTAGCCTGCAGGAGGATTTGAAAGGCCATGTCGTGGGGCTGCTGCAGAGCTGGGAGCTACAACTGGAAAGCTGGGTTGTTTTGAGAGAAGCCTTCAGGAAGGAAGGATGCTGCCCAGCTTCCAAGCAGCACAAGGCCACCTTGAGAGGCAGCACCACCTACTCCTGCCATGTGTCTATCCAAATATTTAACCTCTGTCTTGGGAAAGTAAAATGGTACCTAACCCACCAACTTGGAATGGGTTCCAGTTCCTAACCCAGCGAATGATGTAACTCTCTAAAAAGACCTTACTTACAGTTTATGAGATGGAGAGCTAAAGCATCTACACCCCTCTCATAACTTACTAGTACTAGAGATTATTACCATTCAAGAAAGTTTCATCTTGCTCAGATTCTTTGCTGATCATTTAGCGTTGATTAAAATCACAGAACATATATGTAGTTAGAAAAGCAAGGATGCTTACTGAGTCTGCCCACTGCCCTGGTAGTTCATTCTCTCCAGCATAGGGCATCCAGGCTTGGTTCCTGTATGCAGTGGGTGGTGTTGGGATAAAATAGCCTGTGAAGCCAGGTCGGTTTGCTGCTGGTATGGCAAACACTGCTGGTACGGTATTTCCTATTAAAAAAGAAAGTAGATATAATTAATAGCTGACATTTTCAATTATCTATTAGAAGATAATGCTTATCAAGTAACTGGCCTCAGTCATTTTTTAATTTTTTTGGTTTTTTCTTATTGGTAGGAATATCATCACCATTGGTTGGATGTACAGCTCCCACCACCTGACTAGAACATCTCTATAACGCACGGAAATACTGAACAAGGCAAGATTTGCAGTTGTCTATATAATTATGCACAGCCTTCAGATAAAGATATGAGGGCTTAGTCCTTAGTACTTGACCCTTGTTAACAACAGATCTTCATCAAAACTTGGAGTTATTAAAAGAAAGGGGGGGGGGCTTTTTTTCCCCTCTTACATTTGCTTTCTTGATTCAATTTTTAGCTGTTTTTATCATAGGTTTTAGAGTAGTGCACCTTTCTTTTCAACAGCAGGTTATGGAGCATTCAGTTTACACAGTAAAACTGTCTTAATATCTCTAGGCACAAACCTAGAAAAACAAGTGAGCAATACATTTAAAAGGCTGCAATCTCAACAATCCCATCATAAAACTTCAATGCTTCTATAAAAAATGCCAAGGCTCTACCTGCTCAATTCTTTTTTACAGGAAAGGTCTATGACTGCAATAAATTATGCAGCTATGGCTTGAATATTTCTAACTTGTTGACACCAAATCTGTTTTATCACATCCTGATTAAGCTGTATGCATAGGGCACAGGGATAGAAAGATTCAAACAGTGATGATCATCTCCTAAGCAATCTCCATAAAAACAGTAATTTATGAGTTGCACCAGAAAAAAAATACCTAATACAGTCTTTCTCCAAAAAATTATCTGTATTTGCTACATCCCATACATTCATTTATATGCAAAATAAATTGTGAGGCTCTCAATGCTGCAAGTTGGGTCTGCACTATTTTTTCACCTGAGTGAAAAGCTGATTGATCAAGTGGACCAACAGACATCGGAGCTCTCGAGCCAGGTGCAAAAGATGCCTGATCATGATGCTGGGTCTGATCTGCCCCACTGGACTCGGGTATTCTCATTTTGCTGCCCATATCTGATGTAGACCTGTGCATTAAGAAAGAAAAATATAGATACTTTCATCACTCTGACTGGCAGATGAGATTCATAGCCACATACATGCCTCTCAGCTACAGTATGACAAGCCAGGCTAGGAATGATCTATCTGATTTTGCTCTGGCATGGCAGAATTTTGGAGAACAACTGGTGAACAATAAGTCTGGAGAAGTCCAAGAACAACTACTTTAGCCTGTTCACTACTTTGCCAAACCATGTTCTTACCATTGCCTAAAACCTTTGCTTGCTGCTTCAAACCAATACCTGTGACACACACAAAAAAAACTCCAGAGCCTTACCACAGTTCATCATCAACACAAGACCGTAGACAATACCATATTACTACAGTATATATGACAAGGTATCCTATAGCAGAAGACTACTATGGTAAGTAACATTAACTGCACTAACATCTTTTGAGATGGTGTGTCCCAGTTGCTTTAGAACTAAAATGTAATGGATGAACAAGAATATGTTAACAGCCAGTGTCCACATCCTGAATATTTGGATGCAGTTACGGTATCATTAGCAGCCGCTCAGAAAAGTTTCCCTTGGCCTCGGTGCTCCACTCTCAGCAGGCCCGTGGTGCCTCGAATTGCAGTTGGCACCAAGCAGAACCTAACAGCACAGCACTGAAGCCTGAATGAGTTCATCCACCGCAGAAGTGTAAAAATTCCTTGAAAGGCAATTTATAGAGTGCCTCACTGCGACGAAGAGGCAAAACATATGCCCTGAGCTAAGGCAATCAGGCTTTTGCACTTATTTGGCTTCAGAAACACAGGTCTGAGACATCTGAAAACCAGGCAGAAATCCCTGGACCTGGGGTACTAAGAAACATCTCACAATTAATCCATATGCTGTTACAAGTCCTTACAACAGAGAAAAGCGGGGAGAATGATGGCGCAAATTATCTACTGCACATCTGCAATACAATACACCAGTATAGGCGTGAGGCAAAGCACGTTTTGAAAGAAATTGGAGCCTGGATTTCCTAATTATATTGGAACTGATTAACTAATAGAAAATTCATTGTTACTCCATTTCTCTTGTGTTAAAATAAAATAAAACCAGCATGTTTGTGTCTTTAAAAGTGCCTTGTAAGTCTCCCTTCAGGGTTTGTCCCAGTTCTTATTACAACAGCGTTTTTTAGAGATCATACCTAAAATAAACCAACAAATAAATACCTCCTGAGAGAGGCAACAGCCACAGGACCTGTTCTGGGAGGGACAGGAGGAGGAGGAGAACCCATTACCATTTCAGGAAGCTGAGAAAATCTGTAAGCCTGTAAAGAAGAAAAAGAAATATTTTCTGAAACACCAACAGATCTCAGTCAAATTAAAAATCAAAAGAAAGTCAGAAATTCAATACCTGTTTTGTGTGCTGGCCAACAGGAAGTTAAGGTTTTGTAGCATCAAAAGTAATTGCATTTTGTTTGAGAATTTACAGCGCTTGGGTAATTTTAGGATGTGGAAGAAAATCTGAGTAAATGAGTTCAGAGCCAAGATGAAGTCTAATTAAAATGAAATGTATTAAACACTCTCTCTGTGACATCTGTAACCTCGCTGGCAAAGCAGATCTGTTATGACTATGGGAGACTCGACAGCTGCTTTGGACCCACAGGAAAAACATCTCAGTATTTTCACTTCCTCCAGAAACAAAGTATTTTAAAGATTCAGAAAGCATCCTCAGAGCAGCATCTAGTGCAGGGAAGCTGCCTGTGAGCAATGCACATTTCAGCCCCTTCCTTTCAACCTTGAAGAGATGAAAAGAAAACGTTTCACAAAAACCCCAAGCTCTCTAACTTTCTAACGCAATAAAAAAGATCTCAAACAGTTCTGAAAAAGCAGAGTAATTCAGAGGAACAGAGAACCAATCCACTAAGTCACAGAAATAAGCATTTTGCCCATAGCAGTTCAGGATTTCATCACTAATACATTTGAAGGATGAGTAATCATATGCATGAAACGACATGTAAGATAAAATTTCTCTTCTAAATTCTTTGTACTGCTATAGATTAGAGGTCATAATTTTGCTAAATATCCAGAGAGATGGTATCTGCCCAGCACTTCATTGACACTTTTCTTCACCACATTATTTTAGTCAATTTTGGTTTTTTAATTATGCTTTCATTGACGATACTTCAGAGCAATGCACAGGATTATAGATAAGATCAGAGCATTAGCAAATAAATTATGGGGAGATTTTCAAATATGAAGACATTGGCATTTTGACAAAAACTAGAGTCCAAAATGTAATGGTGAGACTTTGGCCCGCAAACAAGAGGTATCTGGTTGAGTCAGAGAAGCTCCCTCTGCAAACAGCAGAGAAAGCTAAAAACCCGTTACCATGGGATTAGTCACTCTCTAGCTCCTGCCTGTAGAAAGAGCCTGCAGGATTTACATGATTAGCTCAGACTTAACACCTACATTTAAGTTTGAATTTGGCAATATGAATCCCACACTAAATATCAAAACCCACTATCTTTCAGTAACCATCTTTACATTTACACATGTAAGACAGTGTTCCAATACTTCCTTTCTCAAACCTGGGTTAACACAGAGGAAAGATAACTTCAAATACTGACTTTTGATGTCAGTGTCTCTAAGGAAAAAGCAATATAGGTGAAGCAAACATCTTTCTCCCGCCTCTCAGTGCCATCCCTTTTAAAGCATGGTAGAGTCCCTCAAAGGCATGTCTACGAAAACTATTTTTCCTTTCATGCCATGTACAAAGTGTCCTAATATTTACTTTTGCCATGCTACAATGGAAATTAAAGTATTTCTATATATAGGTGGTGGAAAAAAGAAAACCTAATAGGCAATGGTACATTTCCTAACCAGAGGTTGGAAATACTGATTTTAATAAAAGAGCTGCATAGAAAAAACAAATGCTATTCACATCAAAGAAAACCTCAATTAGATTTCTCCTAATAGCGCTGGATTTGAAATAGTCTGCAATGCCTCTTCTGCATCTGAAAAGCTGGAAGTTCTCTCATAGGCTGAGCCAAACACTTCCTTCTGGCTGCACAAGCCTTTCATCCCACATCTTGCTCTCAGCATACATTTGTACCAAGTACAAAATTCTTTTTTCTCCCTATTTTAAAGGAACAGCACATGAACTAATGTTTCAGAGCGGTCAGTGACTCCAGATACTGTTTGAGAATGACAGAGTAGACAGAGACACAGAGGTAAATTTGAGTTCTCTCTTATGTATTGGTGGATGAGCTTTGAAATATGGACATCAAAGGAGGCATTTTAAGGGGTCATAAGGAACGGTTGACAAATGTGCTGAGACTTGCACTGAAAATGGAGGGGGGGGAATAGAAAATCAAAGTGCTTATTTTGCTGCTTACATGGAAGATGAACTATTTTGAGTGAGTGACAATATTTTGCTAATGTTTGGGCAGAGGGAATCCCGTTAAGGTGAAAAATCCTGTTAGAAGATGTGCTACACCATGCTGAGGAGCAGCTCATCCTCTTTCTGCTGAGCTTCCACAGACACCAAAATCGTTACAAGACGGCGCTCCAATAACATTTCTAAAATGTCTCCAGTGGGTAGGGGCTTTAGCGTTTTCCTGCATTCCATAAATGGGAGAAAAGTTCAGAGGCTAAATTAAACCAAAGTTTTATCGAGGCCTGTCTGTTACAGATTTAGATGAGCTCCTCGGCTAACTCTCATGATTGTAGAAATAACTTCACTGAAATTCATACACTGTTGTAAATACAATCAGAAAAAAAAAACCCTGGAAGATGAAGTCCAGCCACTCAGCAGACACCTGCACCAGTGTCTTCTACAACCCACAAAAGACAGTGAGCAGAAGTATAGCAATCAGATGACAAGGACCCAGCCAAGTGTTGTTCACCCTGGTTTGGGAGGCTCCAGAAACAACACTGAGATTTCATTTTACTAGCTTTTCTCTGCCAGAAAGTGGTACAAGCCCTATATGAAGGAATCCTGTTATCACAGGTCACCCTTAGTCAGTTTGGCAAACTGCCATTTCCTCACAAGAGCGATAGATAATTTGGGTATTAATATTAGCATGGAGAAAATCAACAGAGGTCTCAAAAGGGAAAAAGAAAAAGGAAGGGGAAATGAAGATGCATGCACGCTCTGAAGAGATACACAAATGTTTGATGGTGGAACTAGCCAAGAAGTTGAAGGCAAAAAAATCAAAGATCCATAACTTGGAGGAGACTTGAAGAAACATAGACCTGAAGAGTGGTTCTGGTTCCCTGAAAGCATATGGCACAAATACTTCAGAACAGAGGCAAACACTGAGATGGAGATTGCATGCAGATCTTTGCTGGTTTCCCTCAATCCATTTATCTTGTGCTTTATAAAGGTCGAGTGTGTCTGTGCTAGAAATCTTACACAGCACTTGTATCATCTATGAAATCCTTTGCAGGAGCTTTCATGAAACCTAAAGGTGCACTCAAGTTACTGGAAAGTTTGTGGGATCTTGTAAAAAAATTAGTATAGTGTAAAAGGACTGTTAAGAGCCAGATCTAAGAAGTCACAGGCTTAAGACCTTTATACTTGCTTTATATCTAAAGACCCAACAGTAAAGCCAATGTCTGCATTTATTCCATCTAAGCAAGCAAAATGCTCTTGAATAGGGATTTTAAATTATAACAGCATTGTTGCTGTAGACTTTTAATTGCCACTAAGAACTTAATTTTAAGAAAGGGACAAAATAAATAATTCTTGGTTTGCAGAGGTAACAACCTCACCCATATAACAAACATCCCAGTGCTCAGGTACCTCGCATCCCCAAGGCTTCCAGGGGCTGCTCACTCACCCCGGACACCTTCTCTACATGTCAACCAACCCACCCCTGAGCATTCCCCATTGCAGTATCACCCCCAGAGCTGCTGAGGGGAGGTATCCTGGGTAGGGAAACAGCTGCTAAGGTGCTGAGAGCAGCAATTCTTCCATGTTTTTCCTGCCCACAGGTCTCTTTCCACACATGTCTCGGCCAGATATTTTCAATTCCAATCCTCTGTCTCCATTTGAGAACACATCACTGAATGGTGTGGTTAAAGTACAGCTTGTATTTGTGAAACTGATATGCAGAAAACTGAATTAACAGGCCTTATCCAAAGTCCAGCAGCCTGTGCCTCTCCTAATCTGTGGTGGTCAGCTATCTTCATGGAATTTTTTAACAGTCTTCAAAATGCCAGAAAGATAAGCAAATGCTTAAAGGTGCTAAACATGCAGATGATTTAGAAAAGCAACAAGGCTTAGAGAGAAAACAGTGAAGATTTCACCCAATAAGCGTGGCTATTACATTTTTTTAAGCCTGTCGCCGTATAGTATTTTTAATTTAATTTTAGAAAGACTCTCTGAAGTGTCAAAGTAATTTGACTACCTATTAGCTGTCTCTTAAGCTTGTAATCGAATTTGAACCATAAAACATGATTATATGCTGTATGAAGTTCATCGGACCAATTTCAAAGTGCCAGAAATAACCTTTAGCATGATTTAAATAGCACCAGTCTGAATCTTTGCAGGCAGTGCCACTGGCTTTCAAATATGTTCAGAATAGTTCAGAAGCAGCATCCCTTAATGTATTTTTTTATTGTCATGGAAGGAAGTCATAGTAATAGTTATTTTGAACTGAGGACACTTTTTCTGCGTTATCCTCTTATTCTAGCTAGAGGAAGGGAATGTAATTTGACATGCATTCTTGCAAAAAAATATTCAATTCCAACCAAAAAAGGCCTTAAAATGAACAACTTTTCACACTGATATTAATAGATGGGATATTTTTCATCTGAAAGCAATCATCTCTGATTTAAATCTGTACCAGACATGTAAGAAGGAAAATATGTTGTTGAGTTTCACAATACCGTATGAGGGAATTCAAGAGTAGTTTCACATGCCGAGAGTGTGCACAGTGCTCCTGCAACTGCTCTCTAGAAACCTACAAAATTCCGTTAACAATTTCCACCCACGGATTTATGTTCTTAATTCATTTATTACTTCTGTAAGGTAAGGAAGTTAGCCGCAATTTGAGGCTATAAAATGAAGGATAAAGAGTGACTTACATAAGGTCAACCATGAAACCCGTGGAATTAAACCATCTCAAGAGTCCCAAGTCAATAGCTGTAACTGCAAGATTGTCAATAACTGCCCACATTTCAGGTGACTCTGTTACACTTGGTTCTCTCTCTTGCAGTGATGCCCATCAGTAATGGACCTCATGCAGAAGTGTTGAGTGTTTCATACCCAGCTGCTTACACAGTTGTTCTACAAAACCAGACTGCTTCCTAATGTGCATTCAGTGAATAGGAAGATGTGCAAACAAGGAAACATGCAAACAAGTTATTGATCTGTGGAGCACCTTGGAGCTTAGTGCAGCCTTTTCTTTCAAGCACAATTTAGACAAGATAACCTTGCTGCTAGAATAGATACCAAGTCTTCCTGCAAGAGATGGGTGTAGGTAGGAATATGCACATACACCCCACTACTCATGCTCAGTTACTGTAAGCATGGCAGTTTCAGCATGTAAGTGGGGCTACTTCTTAAAAAAATGGAAATATCTTTATGATATTACAGTATACTAAAGAGAAGTTTCACTTACTGGTCTTGGTAAACTGTACTGATACATTTCTGGTCTGTATGTGGGTACCCACTGTACCCCCCCTCTAGTTCGGGTCATGGTACCAGGAGCACTGGTCACAACCTCGGAGTAGGGCAAGTGCGGTGCGGAGCTGTACGCCTCCTGCCTGCTCTGTCCTCCATGGCCTGCAGAGGCCAGGCTGAAGGCCTCTTCCAAGAGCATATGCATCTGCTGTCGAACCTCATCAATGGAGGGCTGAGAACTTAAAGTTGAGGTCTCCGAGTGGCCTTTGGCCTGACGGGACCTGGCGTAACTCCGAGGCTCGTTGACACGGTCAACATTTGTTTCTTCTATAATTTCAGGCTCAGTCTGTTGGATGGAATAAAAGTACGTTTACGTAAAAAGCTTTACAAGACAGTATTTGTGCTGCTTCACACAAAACATTCTCAAAAACAGATGTAACATACATGAAGTCAGGAATTATGACAATATAGACACATGACAAGAATTGGAAAGGAGTGATGTGATGCAGGTGAGTATAATAGCCCTTTATATCCTACAGTGCATGCTGCAAAAACTAGTGGGGACAGTCTGTAGCAGATTAAATTGTCAATGATTCACATAAAACCAATTAGAATTAACGTTTAAATTATTTTCTTAGTTGCTAGTATCAAGGAGAGTACAATTGTGCAAGGAGGAGTGTGGCTCCCTAAAGAGAACCATCACTATGAAGGACCCTTACAAGGGACTGCTTGTTGTAACTACAGAGACTGAAATTCTTTTGTCCATTCTCACATGTTAGGATTTCAGAATAATTAAAGTTTAGAAGTTTTCCTAAACTTTCTAACCCAATGAGGACCACTAACGACAACGCCACAAACTGGGTCTTATTCCTTGCAGAAAATATCCTGAAACAGCTCAGTTGTTTTATCTAGGCATTAAGCAGCAGTTACACAGAAAATTATCCAAAATTGATGTGGGTACAGCAAATGAAGCACATACTCTAATGAGCAGATAGTACTCGTGCAGCTTAACTTGATGTGTTACACCTAGGGTAATTCCTTCTGTACAGTTAAGTACAAACAGAAATCTCCTCCCTGATTTTTTTTGCCTGTGACTCAAGACAGAAAAAGTCATCATATTGTAAGAACTTGTGAGTGAAATACCTGACATCATCTATATTTTCTAACATTAGTTTTACAAGCTATAGTTTAAAAAGAACCATTTTAAACAGGCAACCTGAAAAAGCAACCAATTCCTTACAATTCTTTAAATATCAGTAAAAGGCATTTAAGATGCTAAGATAAATGGAATGAAGAATAATAGTCTATGTACCTCGTTCTATATATAGCATGTGGGTAGAACTGTGTTAGCATTTAAAATAGCCACAAACAAAAGAATAAAACAGGATGTTCTTATTAACTATCCAGGTAGTTTGAGTGCTCTGTAGCTCCTAGTGAGGCATACATTTTTTTCCCATTTAATAGTGCTTTTCAGTACCAGAATAGATAAGGAACTGTACCCCCAACCTTTTGCAAGCTATGTATAGTCATAGGTACTACAGGACAATCATAGCATATATTTCTTCATTTGCAGAGGGAAATATCAAACTGACTTCTGTTGTCAGCCATTCAGAGAAGAGTTACATAGCCTAAAAACTGACAATAAATTTAAATAAAAGATCTTAATTTGTTTTCTCTTAACTGTTAGAAGTATAGATATACTTTGTACTTGATGAAAATACAGCAATAAAAAAGGAAAATTAAGACAATAATTAAGCACTTGCATATTAGAATTTAACCATATTACTATAGTTATACAATATATTATCCAAACTCAAAACCGCAAATCCAACTTCCTAAGGCTTCCTACACAAATCAGACTGAGGGGGGGAACAATGTAACTGCACAAAGCTATCTGAACTCAAAAACTTTGTAAGAAATCTTCAACTAAATAGTTTCTTAAATTTTTTAACTTAGTTTTCTTCCAGCATTTTCAGTCCATTGTTATTTGTATTGTAACAGTAAATAAAAAACAGGTATATTTTAGAAGCCTGACTACAAAATGCAATGGTAGTTTGTGTAAGTGCAACCAAAGAGCCTCTGAAATCATACTGTGCCAACTGGATGATTAATAACCATAATTCTTCTATTTCCTCATGCCTGTAAAAATGTCAGTGAATGGAATCCCACAAGATACCTATTAGTGCCCAATGCTGAAAGAAATCAGAGTCTTTGGCAGGACCTGCTGCTAAATAACATACTGGGAAGAAGAGGTTAGCAGGAGTCTGAGAAAGGCTGGAACCGTTAAAACAATAAAGTGAATGTCAAAAAATGATACCAGTTGTTACTAGGTAAAAAAGACACGAGGTTCAGTACACAAAGCAGCCCTTTTTGAGCCTTTCTTTATCCATTTTCAGAGGTCAGATATACAGAGGTGTTTAGTTGCACCACTGGCGAGATCCAGTTGAATACCATGCATAAATATAGGTACACTTATGTACCTATATTATATCTATATATTTATATAGATCTATTTATAGATATACTGCCCGCCCATGGGTATCCTGGGAGACCAAGCCTGTCAGACGCTCAGCACAGCTCTGAGGAACCTCTAACAGGAGTGAAGGAATCCAGCCCACGCTGCAAGCTGGGACTTGGGAACTAAATTTCAATATCCTGTCCCATTTTCCCCTGGCATTTTTCTGCTTTCAGACAGGAAACACATTCTAAGTTAGAAGAGGCTCACTGCAGTGAATCTGCAGCACATCGGTCAAAAGGGATTTTATGTAACCTATCAGTAAAAGAGACGGAGCCATGAGCAGCTCACCCAACTGCAATGTCAAAAGAAAGGCGAAAGCAAACTTGTGTGTGACATGCATGGATCTCAGAGCTCATAATTACTCTTAGGATATTTCATAACCTGCAGAAACTCATTAATCTACTTTCAATGGTTTTAACAATTTTTCTTTAAAATATATCTTTTTAATAGTATACAAAATATATTAAATTATACTATAAAAACTCTGCTAACTACCCATGGCATATTAATATTGAACTAATAGCAGGAGGTCAAGTCTGCTCCAGGAATGTTTTAAACATCAATTTCCAGAAAATATCACCTATGAAAAACTAGCTTTTATGAGCATATTTTTAAAAATCCCTTGTTTTCTTGAAACATACGATTTTCAGGATACTGAGGGAAGGTTGGCTTGGCAATGCATTTTATCTAAGAAAGCTTCAAAAATAAATAACCATTTCAGTAGCAGGAGGAGGAATAATCATCTTTTTGCAAAATATAAAACCTATTTCAACAGGTTCTAGCTTTTTTTTCCAGGCTACTGTGTTGTATTCTAACGCCTCAGAAAGCAGTGAACCAGTCATCCCACTTCCATGGCATAACATGACTCATGCAGTCTGATGGGAAGTGTCCAAATGCAGTAAATCATTTAAGAAAACTGACACCTACTACATGCCCCAAAGAATTTTGTAAAAAGGTCTGAACTTTCATGAACACATCCCCTGACCTTGGCAGGTTCCTTCACCTTGCTAAAAACACATCCCTGACAGCTGAGCGGACAGTTAAGCCCCACATAAAAAGCTCGTCATCTACAGAGTTTAGAACATGAACTTCCTTATTTTCCAGAGTGGTTTAAACCTTTTCTAGGGACTGATCTTCAAGGATTGCAGAGCTACACCATTTTGTGCACGTGATGAAGGACTGAAAAATCCTACGTTACCGCAGTGTTGGGGTTATTTTTAGCCTCATTCTGGGTGCATGTAGAGTCAACTTGCACCCAGTGGATGCTCAGACTGCGCAAGACAACTCATCTGCCTTGTGTTTGCTGTGCGAGTTCCTTGAACCATAAACCAGCATCTCCTCTGGCAGGGTTTGACATTTACCTATGCAAAACTCTGCCAGTTCTGATGCAGTAAAAGGACAACGTCTGCTCCTAGGGGCTTTTTTTTTCAGGATGCTGAGTGCACATAAAGTACTGTAATGTTAAATACCCCAAAGCAGTCTGGCTCATAGCTTATCAATAGTTTCCTGTGTTTAGGAGTAAGTTAAAACTTTGCTGAGCAAATTTCACTGCATGTATTTGGTAAACTTACGTCATATCCACTGTTACGGATTCCACGTCTAGGTCTTTCTCGAGTCACAAGAAGATCCATCTCAGTTTCTCCTGGGCTAGGACTGTTCAAAGACTGCCTGCTTCTGTATACTGAGCTCTTCATTGGTTGCCTAGAAAACACGAAACAAGAAAACAGTGGAACAACAACAACAAAAAAGGACCAGCAGCAGTTTTCAATACTTACCTTTATTCTAAAATGATGAGGCTCATAAAAATGCCACTTTATTATAGGATATTCTTTCTATTTATATGGAAGTGATAGAAATCAGTAGCATTATTAAGAGATCATTAATTTTGTTTACTATTTAAGAAAATAAAGCTACATAAGAGACACGAACATCATATGTGGGAGCTTATCAGGTGAAATAATGTCCCAAGAAGATATCAGAACCCTTTTAAACTTAGTTGATATGATTCAAATTCATAAAAAATAAATAGATGCTATTATCAAAAAATAATAGGACCTCTCACACACTCAGATGGGGAGAAAGATTTTGGTTGCTGATCCTGAGCAATGAGAGAGAAGCGGAATAATGCTCCACTGAAACCAGCACCCAGCAAAGTGAAGAGAGACAGGAGTGGGAGGGAACTGTTTGCAAGATGCTGTTTTTAAATAGCCAGTGTGGTAACTGGCCACAAGTTTATTGGATAGATGTACTCCCTGGGTTTAAACCCCTTCCAGCATGGTTCTGAGCAGCACTGGGGCAAAGGGATGTCCAGGCATTGAGCTTTCACCACTGCGTGCTTAGAAGCCAGGGGAAGCAAGTGTAACAGAGAGCATATAACTCAATACCAAAAATACCCTGTAATCTTTCCAATGCAACCATTTCTTCCCTTGCTATTTATTTTTTAATAATAGCATCTATTTATTTTTTA